>CALYLW010001552.1:0-120934 GCA_944989445.1 Ampullaceana balthica
ATAAGATAAGATGAAGAGATAGGGATATAAGATAAGATGAAGAGATGAGATAGGGATATAAGATAAGATGAAGAGATAGGGATATAAGATAAGATAGGGATGTAAGATAAGATGAAGAGATAGGGATGTAAGATAAGATGAAGAGATAGGGATATAAGATAAGGGGCCGTCCATAAAGTACGTCACGCTCCAGAGGGGGGAGGGGTGTAAGAAAGTGTGACAGTTTGTGACAGGGGGAGGGGGGTTCTGGCCATGTGTGACGTCATGCTGTTTTATATTAAATTTTAATTATTTTGTTAATAAAAAAACATTTTTGTTCGAAAGTGTGACGTACTTTGGGGGGGGGGTCCAAGATTTGTGACCGTTTGTGACAGGGGGGGGGTAAAAATTGTCAAAAATAGCGTGACGTACTTTATGGACGGCCCCTAAGATGAAGAGATGAGATAGGGATATAAGATAAGATGAAGAGATAGGGATATAAGATAAGATGAAGAGATAGGGATATAAGTTAAGATGAAGAGATAGGTGTAATAAGGTAAATAACTCTTGATGCTAGATTGTATGAAATGATTATTGTATGAGTTGTTGTTCTTGAATAGAGACCGGAAGTGGATAAAATATGGAATCACGATGGCGAGTCCTTGTTCACATCTTTACATTGGCGACGAGGTAAATTTCTAATCAGAATCCNTGATGCCTTATTATACGAAATGATTATTGTATGAGTTGTTGTTCTTGAATGGAGACGGAAGTTAATAAAGATACAATCATCATGGCTGGAGTTTGTTTAAATCATTACATTGGCAACGAGGTAAATTTCTAATCAGAATCCACGAACATCTTCGTCAAATATAATCAAAATATCTTTGGATAAGAAGATATATGATCTAAAAGGATTGATAAGTATTGAAAACGGATTTTAATTAATTCGATTACTTAAGTCAAGATTTAAATCTAAATCTAACGAGGAGACAAAATTTACAACATGGCTTTCCCACAGCTACCAGCCTACCCTGAATTCGATACGAAGTCAGAAGGTGTGGCTACTCGATGGCACAAGTGGGTGTCAAGGCTAACAAATAACTTGTTTGTGGCATACCATTTCACCGATGAAAGCAGAAAAAAGCTCTCCTACTAACATATGCAGGTAATGATCTTAATGATATAGTTGAATCGCTACCGGACTCGGAAACAACTCCAACATCGGATGAATCAGTGTTTGATAAACTCATTCAAGCATTGAATAGTTACTTTAATCCAAGAGTAAACAAGGAGATTCAAAGATATGCTTTTAGACAGCTCCACCAACAAACTGATGAAATAGAAACCTTTTGCACTGAGCTAAAGCAGCTAGCACCATCGTGTGAGTTCCATAGTCCTGACGAAGAGATAAAGTCACAACTAATAGCTGGTTGTAAATCATCCGAGGTACGGGAAAAAGGATTAAACAATCCTAACATTTTGCTGACAGACTTGTTACAGTTTGCCAGAACCTGTGAAATTACACAAAAACATGCAAAGCAGGTAGAAGGAAATAATTCATCTCTCCATAAAATTAGATCTACTCCTAGTTCCACTAATAACAGCCAACCCAAACAATACAATTATAGATCTACGCCAAAACAAAACAGAGTTCCTACCTCTAAATGTAAGAATTTTGGAAGAGCATGGCCTCATGAAGGTGGTCAGAAGTATTGTCCAGCTTTCAATAAACAATGCAGAGCATGTGGCAAGAACAACCACTTTGCAATAGTTTGCAACAGTGCCGCCAGACCAGCATTTCAACCGAAACGCATCACACAACAGAAACAACTTTTTAAAAAGCATGTTAGAAACGTTAATGACACTTTAGAAGAAAACTACGTGTTCATGTCCACCACCCAACGCACATTTCTACCTTTATTTGATGTTACCATCAATGGGAGCATGATACAAGTATTAGCTGATTCTGGAGCAAGCATCAACATTCTGCCAGAACATGTATTTAAAAAGCTAACTCCCAAACCGCATCTGAATAGTAGCAAAACCAATATATTTCCATTTTCATCAAGTCAACCACTAGATGTTATAGGGAAATTCAATGCATCAATATCACACAAGAACATTGACATATCTGCCGATTTCCTTGTCGTGAAAACAAAAGAAATACCAATCATTGGTTGGAAAACTTGTCTTGAGCTTCAATTTCTTCAGAAAGTGACTGCAGTGGGCAACTGTGAAATTTCTGCACAGTTCCCAGACATATTTACAGGACTAGGCAAGCTGAAAGATCATTCAGTAAAACTTCATATTGATGAGACAGTCCTACCGGTTGTGCAACGCTACAGAAGAATACCATTCCATATGCGAAAACAGTTAGAAAATTATCTCAAGAAAGAAGAAAGCATGGGTGTTATTGAAAAAGCTACAGGAGCAACACCATGGGTATCACCAATTGTCATTGTTCCTAAACCTAAAAGTCCAGACCAGATCCGTGTATGTGTTGACATGAGAGCACCTAATACAGCTATCAAACGAGAACGTAATAACATGCCAACTTTAGACGAACTCTCAACAACGCTTTCTGGATCTAAAGTTTTCAGCAAACTAGACTTAAATCAAGGCTACAACTACAACCAAATCGAACTGGATGAAGAATCTAGATACATTACAACTTTTGCTACACACAAAGGTTTGTACAGATTCAAAAGACTAAGTTTTGGAGTAAACAGTGCTGCTGAGATTTTTCAAGAATCCATTCGACAAGCTTTAAATGGTCTAAATGGAGTTATCAACTTTAGTGATGACATCCTGGTATATGGACGAAACAAAGCAGATCATGACAGTAATCTTAAAAATGTATTTCAGAGACTGCGAGAGAAGAACTTGACCCTAAATGCAAATAAGTGCAAGTTTAGACAGGATTCAATCGAATTTCTTGGTCATATCTTCACTGCAGAAGGCATGAATCCATGTCCCAACAAACTTCAAGACATTATAAATATACAACCGCCAAAGACAATCAGTGAAGTGAGAAGTCTCATAGGCATGATGAACTTCTGTGGATCACGATTCGTTCCTGATTATGCTACATTAACTCATGATCTGAGACAGCTAACCCAGAAGAATGGTGTTTTCAAGTGGACAAGAAAACATGACAAGATACTTCAAACATTGAAAGAAAAACTTAAAACCTCTGCAAATCAAGCCTACTTTGATCCATCAAAAGAGACTCAAATATTTGTAGATGCAAGTCCAGTTGGGATCTCCGCTATCTTAACACAGAGCAGTCAAAATCAGCATCCCAAACAGTTCAGTACGCTAGTAGAGCTCTCACACCAACTGAACAAAGATACTCTCAGACTGAGAGAGAAGCACTTGCAGTTACTTGGTCATGTGAACATTTTCACATTTATCTATATGGCTTTCCATTATTCACCATCTACACTGATCACAAGCCATTAGTTACACTTTTTGGAAATCCTAAGACCCAACTTCCAGCAAGAATTGAGAGATGGGTGATGAGATGCCAAGCTTACAACATGAAAATCAAGTACCAAATTGGTAAAGACAATCCTGCTGATTATATGAGTAGACATCCCGCTCATCATGCGCCAAGTACAAGAGTAGAGAAAATTGCTGAAGAATATATCCAGTCACAACTAATAGCTGGTTGTAAATCATCCAAGGTACGGGAAAAAAGGATTAAACAATCCTAACATTTTGCTGACAGACCTGTTACAGTTTGCCAGAACCTGTGAAATTACACAAAAACATGCAAAGCAGGTAGAAGTAAATAATTCATCTCTTCATAAAATTAGATCTACTCCTAGTTCCACTAATAACAGCCAACCCAAACAATACAATTATAGATCTACGCCAAAACAAAACAGAGTTCCTACCTCTAAATGTAAGAATTGTGGAAGAGCAACTGACAATGCTATACCAAAGGCTATGACCTTACAACAAGTTTCTGATGAGACTGCTAAAGATCCTACTTTGCAAGCCGTCATCAAATCAATTGAAACAGGACAATGGTACAGACATACCACATCTGTCCCAGTTGAAGAAATAAGAACATTTGATACACTCAAGCAATGTGCACGAGATTTGACAGTTACTTAAGATGGAATTCTTCTCAAGTCCAAACAAATTATCCTACCGACATCAATACAGAAACAAGCTGTTGATTTAGCACACAGTGGACACCAAGGGCAAACAAAGACTCTAGCTTTGCTACGTGAGAAAGTTTGGTTCCAAGGCATGAATGCCGCAGTTGAGAAAAAGGTTAAAAACTACCGAGCATGCCAAGTTGCTACATATCAAGTCATTAGGGAAAATGATGCCAGAGCAAAAGCTACCATGAAGCACTATGCTGACAAAAAACAGTACATAAAACCTTCAACTATTCAAACCGGAGATAATGTGCTAGTCAAAGACACAAGGTCTATTCGACCATTAACTCCTTATGAACCAATACCTTATACTGTTACACACAAGAAAGGTACTATGGTTACTGCTCAAAGAAATGACAAAACCATCACGAGAAACAGCAGCTTCTTCAAACAGTCACCACGAGCGCCCAGATCAGCTGACCTAATCGAAGAAGAAGAACTTTCTACTGAACCAACAGTCGATATCCCAGATGAGACTACAGTCGAGCCTGTCCCCGCAGCTGACGTCGATTTACCTAACCATCAATTGCAGCGTCCCAGAAGAACTCGAAAGATGCCAGATCGGTATAGAGACTACCACATGAGCTAATTAATCACTAATCTTTTAGTGAAAAGAAAAATCGAGCACGTTCATCGTTTTAATCGTTCGTTTCTCGATGGGCATCACAAAGATAACAACCAAGAATGCCCCAACGTTTTAACAAGACTAAAGCTCGTTAATGTCTTGTCGTCTTTATTTTTTTATAGATCCAATTGATCTTCAACGTCTGTGTAATGGTATGATAATGCCATTCAAGATAAATCGTTTTATCGAAAAGTGTTACACATAATCATTAATAATTAATGTTAAATCAGAAGAAAAAATATATATTTGTCTGTAAGGAAGATAAGTATGAAGACATAAATAAGTTCATTTTTAAAGTTAGTAATATTTAAATATCATTTTAAGTGAATAAATCAAGATACAATAGTCTTCAATTAATCCCTAAAGAAACAGTTGGATACTTTATCAAGAACATCACACAAGTTTTAAAAAAACTTTTAATTTTAAGCATTAATTAAACTTAATATTATCAGAAATATAAAAAAATCAAACAAAACCTTAGGCTTTATAAAAAGGAACTTTAACAAATGTAATAGAGATATAAAACTAAAATGCTACCTCACTTTGGTGAGACCTGTACTAGAATATGCATCTTCTGTATGGGACCCATCCACCAAAGAAAACATTGATAAATTAGAACAAATTCAAAAAAGAGCTGCCAGATTCATTACTGGAGAATATTCGAAACTGACAAGAGTAACACCATTAGTTAAATCATTAAACCTTGAAACACTAGAGGATAGAAGAACCAAGAGCAAAGTAGTAATCATACATAAAGCAATTAATTATAATTTAGAAATACAACACAAAGATAACGTAATACAACCCTCAGATAGACATAAGGATAAAAACACCTTTCTTATTCCGTATGCAAGAACAAACACATACAAGTTTTCCTTCTTCCCGTCCGGAATTCGGGCGTGGAATGGGTTGCCTGAAGAATCCAGGAAAACAAACACTTTATCAACATTTAAATCTCTAATAAAAATGCAGGACTAAACACAAACCATAGATAAGCGTAGGACGCAATATTCTTCTGTATAGAAGGAGCGTCTGTAAACAGATAAGATAATGTTATTTATCTTAAATCTTAAAGAACTCTTGATTAATATTACTACCTTGCAGTGAGGAGAATTTAAAATTAAGCAAAGATGTGACAATTCAGATACAAAATAAGATACATTATCTAAATGTCATTTATAAAAATTAAACTTAATGTATTTAGGACTTGGTGTCTATTCTTGATAAAATGTCAAATTGTTATTTATCATTTGACATTTTATCAAGAATAGACACCAAGTCCTAAATACATTAAGTTTAATTTTTATAAATGACATTTAGATAATGTATCTTATTTTGTATCTGAATTGTCACATCTTTGCTTAATTTTAAATTCTCCTCACTGCAAGGTAGTAATATTAATCAAGAGTTCTTTAAGATCATTCTATGTTAAACTTGTATTTCAATTATCAATTGATATGATTTCATATCCGAGAAAAGGAGGAATGTAATAAGGGTAACTAACTCTTGATGCCTTATTATACGAAATGATTATTGTATGAGTTGTTGTTCTTGAATGGAGACGGAAGTTAATAAAGATACAATCATCATGGCTGGAGTTTGTTTAAATCATTACAAATAGCTGTTTCAATTGCAAGCTGTGAGCGGTTCTTCAGCAAACTGAAGCTTATGTGTCTTATTTACGTGCTTCAATGAGACAAAATCGTCGGAGTGATCTTGCACTCCTTAGCATTGAAAGAGAAACACTTGAGAATAATAATGTTGACAACGTGATTGACGAGTGTGCGAAAGTCAAATCAAGGAAGATCAATTTGTTTTGGACTATATCTATTCCTGTCATGTATATTTCTTTTTTTTAATTAGTAGTTTTTTTTCCCAGATAAATTATTTACAATCGCATAGAGAATTATTAGTCTGTATTCTATTTCATTAAAATACCAGACGCTTCGAAAATGAACAATATAAACCGTAAAATTTCACAAATTTCTTGAGGGCTCAGTAGAATCTTTCGGTCCGAGAATGGGTGCAGACTTTGTGTCATGTCCCACGGTGCAGATGATCCTAGCTACGCCACTGGGAGCTGACCCCATTAAGTAATCTCACGGGTTCTGGGCTACGCCACTACTACGTTGACCTTTTTTCTGTACAGTCAAATGCCGTGTGTTCTGAGAGTACTGAGACGGCGATACAAATAGATTAGTATTCTACTTTAATAATTTTCTAAAAATTGCCACTTTCATTTGAGTATTTTTAAACGACCATTTACCGTTTATATGCTACAAAAAATAATAATATTTAGACAATTTATATGACTACTATAAGTAAACAAAAAAAACTGTTAATAGCCAAGGAAGCTTAATAAGGACAGATCAATGATTTAAATATATAATAAATAGATATTACAAATGCCTTGTAAGGAATAAACGTGATTTTAGTTGAAGTTACTTTTATTTAGTCAAAAGAGGAGTCTTGAGCCATATTTTCATAACATCATACACGAATAGATGTTCTTATATCATGAATGTGAAATTATTATTTTTAATTTTTATTGTATTACTAGAAAAGTACCCGCGTTTGAAGCAGGAGTATACTACCCTAAAAGATTTTATTACGTAGGTAAAATTATGCCAATAATTATTTGTTAAGTATGTATGTGTATGCGACGATTTAAGTTGGGCCTTCTGGTTATAATATAAATAAATTTTGTGCTGAGCTTACTCTTGAGAATACAACTTTCAGTTGGTCAGAAATATACATATGAAAAATGAAATTACCTAATTCTAAGACAATTTTACGTAATATAAAGACCTCTAAGAAACTGAACAAACAATTTAATAGGGTATTAATTTAATTTAAAATCCTGCATACAAACATTTCTCTTAGGTATAGATCCAACGTAGCAAAGGATTGCATTCTGAATAAAATACATATTGTCTTTAATTCGCTGATAGAACTTACAGAAAGAAAGTCTAATAGATCAATTTTTAAAAAAAATTTCAAAAACATCTAGACTTTTTTAATAAATATTTTGTTCCATTTTATCCACTTCACAATAACGGTCCTATTTACCGATGGATACTCATATCTAATATGTTGCTGTTTTAATAAGGGATGAAGTTCTTTGATTATTTACGTTTTCCGATCAGATATTATATTTTGTAAATTATATCATTAAGCCAATTGTTTTACCCCGCCCCCTTTTCTTCCAGTTTTTGTTTCTTGAAATGATATAATTTATTTGCATACTATTTAAGATTGATCTTTTCACTTAAAACATATGTGAAACATAGATATACATTTAAGGAAAAAAATATTTTTGTATCTTGGACAGCAAGGAGTAGACACATTAAGTTCATATCAATGTAAACATTCAAATGAGTTATCAGGTTCATGTAAATGATGTTTGGTCTAGATATATCAATCAGTCCAGTAGCAAATAATTAGACAGTATTAATTTAGCTAATATAAGAGAAAGCATTTTTACTCAATTTTACTTTTATTTCAGTCGTGCTTAATCTTATTAAGTAAAGTAGAAAGAATGAATGTGAAAAACTAGAGAGAGCTCTTAGGCGTTTGCTAGTACAGAAAAGGGACACTTAATTAAGTGAATCAAGAATTATATATATATATATATATATATATATATATTTATATATATATTAAGGAAGTATAAAAATCTATATAAACCTGAAACACACTTTGTTTAGGTTATGTATATTTTTATAATTTGTTATATATATATATATATCAGAAAATTTTAAAATATATATATATATTTTAAAAAATATTTTACTTCTAATTTCTTTACCCATGAGTTGTTTTCACTTAGAGAATTGCTTTCCTAATAATTTCACTCACTATTTTAATGGTCCTAAATCAAATAAACATAAATTGTTTACAAATTTGCCGATAACTCCCGTCAGGTAAATGACTTACACATTTACCTTCCCACATCGTTAAACTATTTAAAGTAATGAAATATAAGTCACATGAGCTATGACATCGAGAACCTACGCTACCCCTTCACAAAAAAGGCAACAGCTACTTATCTCAAATCCCCAATACACTAAATGACAAATGTAGTAAATGTAATGTAATTTCCAGAAGAATTCAAAGAAACTAACACAGTCTTATTTAAAAGCGTACAATAAAATATGCGCAACGTTTTTAGACAATAAAAGATGCTTAATTTAAATAATAGTAATAAAATAATGCCCCAAAATAACTTATTTGGAATGTCCCTCTAGGTAGCTTAAAATATGGAAATTACATTTGAGTTTTTTTATCTTTGTCTAACGATATTTAAATTTACATAAAGAATTACAAAATAATTATATCATCCGTCTGGCATGTTCAATTCACATCACAAATTAAATTCGGATTTTTAGATTCACTTGTGTTAAGTTTAATATACTTTCTTAATAAATCCAGTAGCAAAAGTTTAAATTGTTAATTTGTTTAGCTTATGTAATCATAAAATGGGAACATTGGTCCTAGGCCTTTATATGCATGTCAAGATCATTGATGCTTAACTTTAATAAGTAAGTTTATAAGAATGAACAAGTAAAATTTAATTTGGAGAAATCTTGATTAGAGATTTAAGGGATAGGGCATTTATTGGTATGGAAAAAAATGTAACGTATTAATTATCATTAAAAGATAAATATGGAGGATGTGTCCAAAATTATTTAAACATTAAAAAACATCGGTTTTATACAACCACAGGAGTAGTATTAAATTGCATTGTATATGTACATATATTAAAAAAAGTAAATCTATCATAGGAACTTTTAAAAAACACAGATTTTTTAAAAAAACTTTAAAGTGCTATACTGTGGAAAGCGATGCCTAAATCAAATAAACTTACACTTAAAGTAGACTTGGGACATCGCTTTCCACATAAAAATCACTCACTAATTATATTATTAGTTTTTTTTTAAATTACATTTTTAGTTATTTTCAACAGCATAACTTAATTGTCAATTTCATTCCCTCATGTTAAAAAATAAATACCATACATTGTGTGACAAATGTAATGAAATAGTTTTAACCCATCTATAATATAAAGCAAGTATTTGTATAAAAGGCCACTGCTTTGTACCGCAAGGCCAAACCAAATATAAATGTTATTATAATAAAATTACACAGCTCAATTTTAGATGCGTACACGAAAATGAGCGCACCGTAATTTGACAAAAAATATGTTTTAAAGGGCACTGCTCAAAATAAATATAGGAAAAAAATACCCCACCTAAATGAACTCATTTTGAATGTCCGCACGAAGCTGTATCGAAATGAGATTTAATATTTCTCTATTTGTCTCAACATTTTTTGATCTTTTAATTGATGGCTTTCGGGCAAAAGGAACAATTACAAAAAAATATACGTAAACCATCTGCAGGTTAAAATGAACCGTCCTGCCAAATTTGGTCAAAGTCAGTCATTTTGTTTTTCCGTGATTGTGGAACTTACATTCGAAAAGTGAAACATACAAACATACAAAGATGCAAACACCAACTGAGTTTTATAGATTATATTTTCTTCGTGAGAGTGAATTGTACTTTGATGTAGCAATACTATATTGCAACTTAAAAAAAAATATTAGTAAGCTTCAGGAGATAATAAAAAGAATAAGGATGAACACAAGAAAATATCACAACTACAAGTTAATATTTTTTTTAATAGGTACAAAATACTTCGAGGAAAAGGATTACACTACCATTGAAATTATAGTAAGAAGGGATTATCTTTTTAAAAACATCATCATTTTCATTACCATTACTATTATTCCAAGAATTATATATAAAAGATAGGTCACCCACGCCTGTGATTTAAAGATGTCTGCGAAAGGAACATGAAATAAGCCAGAATACGCACAAGCGAATGGAGTGTAAGGCAGAAGACCGATCTACGTAACGCACAGTTATAAAAGAGAGCGTCATAGTAGCCGAGGAGCGAAGGATGGAGGAGGCTACAGACAGAAGAGCTAGGAGAAAGGCCAAAACATTGGGAAGCACAGAACTCGTTTGCAAAAACTGTGGTAAAGACTGTCAATGAAGGATAGGACTATTAGAACTGTAAAGCTACACGAGGAAATTCAACCCAACCCAATGGTGATGCACCATCGTCTTGCGAGACGGAGATATGCCAATATATATATATATAAAATCTAATAAAAAAGAAATATTAAACATACATGCATACATACACACACATATACATGCATATATATATTCATACATACATACATACATACATACAAACATACATACATACATACATACATACATACATACATACACACATATATACATACATACACACACATACATACATAAATGCATACATACATACATACGTATATTTATATATATATATATATTATTATATCTGCTTCATCTTTTCCCACTGCTGGTTTAATGTGTAACTAAAGAAACAATTGGATTTAAACCGATTGTGAAAAGAACAGGATGGTATGACGCAGAATGCAAAGAACTCATAGATCAAAGGAACAAAGCTCGACTAACGATGCTACAAAGTGATACAAGAAGAACACGGCAACTATATAATGAAGGAAGAAGGTTGGCCAGCAAAATTTGCAGAAGGAAAAAAACGAGTCTGTGAACAAAATAAAAATAATAGAGATAGAAGAGTTGGTAAAAGAAAGAGATGTGAGGGGAATGTACCTTAAGATAAAGCAGAAAAAGAATTGCTTCCAAGCAAGATCCCACATGTGTGAAAATACGAAGGGAGAATTGATCACAGAGAATCGTAGAATATTAGAGATATGGGCAAAGCACTTTAAAGAATTACTAAATGGACCAGATGGAATTACCAATCAGGATTACGCTCCACCACAACGAGGACCGGAACCTCTTTTAAACCAACCAATGTGAAATGAAATAAAAGAAGTAATATCCACCATGAAAAAAAAACAAATCTCCAGGAATGGACCTCATCTCTACAGAATTGATAAAGCGCAAAACACTTCCACTACATAAACAAATACACGAACTAATATCCAGAATCTGACAGCAGGATAAAATGCCAACCGAATTGTACACTGCGCTCATAATCCCTATTCACAAAAAGGGATCTAAGTTAACCTGCACAAACTATAGAGGAATATCACTTCTTAATGTAATGTACAAAATCCTCAAAACACTCATAGCAAGAAAACTTGAAAGGTATAGTGAATTGATACTAGGGGACTATCAATGTGGCTTCCGACAGAACAGATCAGCGACAGATCATATTTTTACTTTAAGATGCCTCCTGGAGAAATTCAAGGAATATAACATCGACATACACCAACTTTATGTCGACTACAAAACTGCATATGATAGCATAAATAGGAATTACCTATACAACGCACTACAGGAACTTGGAGTCCCACACAAATTAACACGGCGCATATATATGACAATGACCAGTTCCAAAGTAGAGTGAAGGTACAGGGAGATCACAGTTGGCCGCGGCCTCAGACAAGGAGACTCACTTTCCTGTATGCTATTCAACATCACACTAGAGAAAGTCATTAGAAACACACATGTCAGTTCCAGCGGAATCATAACTAACTAATTCCAGAGAGGCATAACAGAACAAAGACCATCAGGAACCTTGTATAGCCAACCACTACATTACCTGGCATACGAAGTCGATATAGCGCTACTGGGTAGAAACCGTAATGACATAGTTACGGCTGTCAAGGAAGTTGAAAATTCCTCTGCCGAAGCTGGTCTTGTTAAAAACGAACCGAAAACAAAATATGATTATGTCACGAAACACCCATGCTGATTATAACAATCACAAATTTGAGAGAGTTGCTGCATTCAAGTATCTAGGGGCAACTATATATGAACACATTGAGATAATTTCGGAGGTGAAAGAAAGGTTAACAGCAGGCAAGCAATTCTACTTCAGCTTATAAAAACTTCTAAGAAGCAAAAAACCTCTCAAGGAGAACAAAGAAAATAAAATACACCACGGTTATAAGGCCGGTAGTAACGTACGCTTGTGATACTTGAACCCTGACCAGAAAGGCAAAGAACTTACTCAACATTTGGGAGAGGAAAATCCTCCGGAAAATATATGGCCCTGTGATAGAAAATGATATCTGGAGAATTCTTACAAACCAAGAGCTATACCATCTGTACAAAGACCCTCCCATCGTCACAAGTATTAAAAAGGAAGACTACGCTGGGCAGAACATGTTGAAAGGATGCCATAGTGTAGAGCACCAAAATTATTTATTGGCAGAAATCATGGGGCAGAGGACTTACTGGTCGCCCAGGACTGAGGTGGATCGATGATATGGAAACGGACCTACAACAGCTGGGGGTTCGGGCATGGAGAAGGAAAGGCATCGATCAATCCGAATGGAAGGATGTGTTGGAGCAGGCCAGGGCCCTACATGGGCTGAAGCGCCACTGATGAAGATGATGATGATGATATTATTTTATCCATTACAGACGCTCCGTCAATACAGGAAATAATTACGCCCAAATCTTATACATGGTTCATGTCTAGTCTTGCATTTGTATTACAGTTTTAAATGTGTGTATATTGGGAGATTTCAATGCTAGAGTAGGGAGCAAAGCCTTGCCCACATGCCTTGGTCTTTTTGGGAGAGTAAAGATAAATAAGAATGGACAGAGGTGCTGGAACTGTACTGCTCACGTGGCTTGGGTGGGACCAACACTTTCTTTAAGTGCAAAGATATACACCAAGATCTTGGATGCACTTTCGATCGCGGCAATGGAACAAGCTGGACCGCATCATTACCAGGCGTGCACACCAAACTAGTGTTATACTCACCCGCAGCTATTACAGTGCCGACTGCGACACGGATCGTTCCCTCGTGGCTAGCAAGATACGAATAATGATGAAAAACATGTACCACACCAAGAAAAAGGATGTCCACGCATCAACACCTTCTGCACGAAAAACGTTGTGAAATCACTGCTGTTCACAGACAAAGTGCATGAAGGTCTCTCAAAGACGCCCCCATGCATCACCATTGACTCCAAATGGACACATCTCAAACAATCACACAAAGACACGGACTGGTTCGATGCACATTGGGACGACATGAATCCTGTCACTGAAACTAAAATGAAAGCTCGTTTTGCCTACAATGAAAAGCCTACACCCGTCAGGCTGCCTTAAAAGCAGCCAAGTTGCATGCCCAAAAAGTCGCACGTCATGTACCACTACCTACTGGCTCAATCTCTGTTCCAGCATGCTGTCAGCTGTAGACATGGGCAATGTCAAAGCCATGTAAAAATATTAGAAAAGCAATTGGCCCTTTGACGTCCAAGGTTGCCCCCATAAAGTCTAAAAGAGGAGAAATTATGATAGACCAGGCAGCTCAGCTAAAAAGAGGAATTGAGTATTAAGTACAACTGTATGCAACAGTTACCACAGTCTCTAGCACCGCGCTAGATTACATCCCTGATTCATGGAATTACGATGTCATGCCCACACATGAAGAGCTGAGCAGAGCAAATGATTGCATAGCTCATAACACCAGAAGTTCTAAAGAATGGCAAGATAGTTCTACTCCAGCCCTTGCACGAGATTATTTCCCTCTGCTGGGAACAGGGATACATCACCAAGCACCTAAAGGATGCAAATATAGTGACACTATATAAGAACAAAGGCGTTACAAGTTACTGTAATATCTATCGCGGCATTTCACTCCTTAGTATTGTACAAAATACTTTTTCCGTGTCATACTAACACAATTACAGAGTTTAGCCTCCCGAGTCTATCCAAAATCTGAGTGTGGCTTATGGGCTAGTCAGTCTACCAGAGATGTTGTGTTCTCCATACGGCAGCTCCATGAAAAATGCAGAGAGCAGCAGATGCCAATATACATTGCCTTTGTGGATCTTGGCTGCCCCGCCTGTTATACTCTCAATCATCATACAGTTCCATGAAAATATGCAGGGCACAGAGCAGTTCAATGGAGCTACGTCAGAAGCCTTTCCAGTCAATAGCGGAGTTTAACAAAGTTGTGTACTACACAAAAATTGTTCGCAATATTCTTCTCTGTATTGCTTCGATACGCATTCAAAGATAGCAGTGAGTGAATCTGGTTACACACCAGAGCTGATGGAGGACTTTTCAAAACTGCTCACCGCCTAGCCAAAATAAAAAAAGACATATGTCATAATTCGCGAGCTACTTTTTGCGGACGAAGTGGCACTGATAGCACACACAGAAACTGGTTTGCAAGAATTCATGTGAAGCTTCTCCAACGCCTGCAAAGAATTTGGTCTGAAAATCAGCTTGAAAAAGACAAACATCATTGTCCAAGACACATGTTCTCCTCCTACCATCAATATCGACAATGCAAACTTGGAAGTTGTGTACACATTCACCTACTTGGGGACCAATATTTCCAACTCACTTTCCATCGAGGACGAAATAAACAGTAGCATTGGCAAAGCAACTGCCACAATGACTTAACTAAATAAACGGGTTTTGCAAGGCAAAACACCAAGCTAACGGTGTGTCTATTTGCCTGGATTATCAGTACGCTGCTATACGGGAGAGAGACATGGACAAGAAATACATCACATGAGCGCAAGCTGAATAGCTTCCACTTATGGTGCCTGCGTCACATCATTGGCATTAAATGACAGGACAACGTGCAAAATAGTGAGCTCCTGATGCATGCCAATATCCAAAGCATATTCTCAATCCTTAGTGAAAGATGCCAAAGATAGACATGTCAAAAGAATGATCCACAATCGTATTCCCAAGGACCTCCTATAAGGAGAACTGGCATCGTGAAATAGGAAGACGGGTCACCCACGTCTCCGATTTAAAGATGTCTGCCAGAGAAACATGAAAGCAGCGAGAATAAGCACAATGTAAATCAGAAGACCGATTTACGTAGCACAATGTTTTCAAAAAGGGCGTCATAGTAGATGAGGAGCGAAGGAAGGAGGAGGCTACAGACAGAAGAGTAGGAGAAAGGCAAAAACATTGGTAAGCACAGAACACGTGTACAAAGGCTGTGGAAAAGACTGCTGCTCAAGGATTGAACTGGTCACCACACGAGGAAAAGCTACCTAACCCAACTATGATGCACCATACTCTCCCAAGACAGAAGGGAGCCGATGATTATACATATTATATATATATATATATATATATATATATATATATATATATATATATATATATATATATGTGTGTGTGTGTGTGTATGTGTGTGTGTGTATGAAAAAGTCACTTGATCTTATGTTCTCTGTAATTAATCGAATTTGGTTTTTTTTATTATATATTACCTAAACACTTTAACCTAATATTTATAAACTCATATGCTTTTAGCACAACATTACCATATTTTGAGGAAAAAAAAACATAAATAATTTTGAACAATTAAATAACCAACAAAGAAATACGCGCAAAAATGTCACGTAATTGGTAAGCCTAAGATGTTCTCAAAATAAATCAAGTGAAAATTGTAGACCGTTATCAATGTTAAACGTTCCTGTCTACCACGTTTGGCCCTTCTTTCTCTGAGAAAAGAGATGACAGTCATTTCACTCAAACAACGGTATAGATTTCTTAACTTAGTCAGCAGCACACCTAAACGCGAATCTCAAAATAACTAAGCGCCTTACCTCAACCCAGATTTCCAAAACACTTTGATCTGGGTTATACAATGAATTTTAACGCATCGGGTGACGCTAACCCTAGCTACGACATGGATTGTTTAAACATGTAACCTGATTTATCTATTTTTTAAAAATTATGTATTTTTATTTATGTTTTGGTCTAAGTTTAGGCCAGTGTTTTGTATTCTGATGGCTACACTAATAGTAATACCATTTAAAATGTTACTATATTTTAAAAGTCAAATTAAAATTTGTTATCAATTTAAAATGTTGACTACTTGTATTTGAAAAATTTTCTTCTGTCATTTCTGTAAACGCTACCGATAAAAGAAGGTCATAATATTTTTGAATTATTTTATGCACACACATACATCGCAAATTTCGATAAAGTCCCTACCGCTTAGCGGCGGCCCTAACCATGGAGACTCGTATGCTTTGTCGGGGTGGCGCCAAAGTGGTAGCAGGTCGTAGTAGAGAATTCCACCCCTCCTTGTGAGACCAATTTAGTGGGAGGCATTTTCGAATCTATGTCCTGGATGCCCGGGTGGCCTCTTCAGAAGCAACCGCTTCCGGGTGGTTTTCTCGGCTTTTACGTCCCTTTTGGGGCCAGATAGCTGAGAGGGTCTTCCGGGAAGACCCATAAACAGCACTAGAATCGGGGCTTCTGATTTTCTTCCACATGTAGGATTATTAGGATCATTACGTCCTTACCACAGATACTACTCATAAACGTAAAGAGTGAATTACATGTTCCAAGACATCGTTGTCATGTTCTCGTATGACTTGATCATCTCTGATTTTCAGTTCATGTGTCTGTTATTTTTTTAAATAACTCTGGGCAATTAGCCAAATCAAAAAATGTGTCTCTCCGGGCATGGACCCACTTAGCCCTAAAAATGTTACGCCCCTGACAATGCTTCTAATTGCTGAAATTCCAAATAAGCATGCACAAATGCATGTAGAACTAATACAAAATGTATTGTGTCATAAACTTTAATAAAGCATATATAATTTCAAATAATTAAGTGGAGGATGTATTTTAACCTCGGAGACTTTATTTAAAACAAAGTCTCCGGGGGAAAATTTGTTTTAAAATAAACTTTTCGGGGGAGACATAATTTTTGGGAGACTTTATTTTGGAGGAGACTTTATTTCCTGACACGGTATTGTATATTAAATCCTTCCCCATACAGATTTTCCGCCATATAAAAATAAATTATCCTTTACCTTGTAAAATAATGTCTCTCCCAAAACAAACCCCTCCATAACGCTTTCAATATTGCACAAAAAGATCGCTAAATAACAAAAGAATAATGAATATTTACATTTGTACTCTTGAAATAATAACATATATTCACATCAATACTGTTTATGGTAGTGTTGCTGATTTAGAGAGATATGAGAGGCCGAGGACTACACCGTTTGACGCCTCTCAGAGGCTTGACAAAATTATTTGAGTTTTTGTTTCACTGTAAAAATTGTACCACTGGTAGTAAGAAGTATATTGCAGTTTTAAGGTGTATAATAGCATTTCTTTTGCTTCTTAAACGCAGTAATTCAGACAGTGACAAATTAAAAATACAAATCTTTGAAATATTGAAGAAAAATATTTAAAAAACAAAAACACGAAGGACACCATATGAGAATAGTTTATAAGAATCATATTTTATGGCTAACCGTATTGCTAAGACTAAAAAGCCATTCACTATCTATGAAGACTAAATCTTCACTCCACTGAAGACATTCGCCATGATTTTTTGGCATAGGCTGTTATTTTAAAGTTACATGTCCCATTTACGGCTAGCACTGTGACTTGAAGCATTATGGAAATAGCTGAGGAAATTGAGGCACATTTGAGGATTGATGTATCAATGGTGTACGCACTCTACAGATATCGACAAGGCAATACTATTTGTTTATGTGCAATATCTTTAACAGAAGGATTTGCATGATGATTCGTGTGCGCACTTTTTGCCAACCAGAGAAGAACTATTCAAGTCACTGGATGCCATCAGTACACATAATTTTCTATGTATGTTCGTCTGTTTCGTGCGTAACCCTGTGCGAGGTAACTCCCAATTTAAAAAAGAAAAATATAGATGTAAATAATTTTTAAAAGGCTGGTTTCGAGATTAACTGAGCGTGTTTCTCGCCCTAAAATATTGTGACGTGGCGTCATTATTTGAGCTTATGTTGTTAATGTGTCAAAAGCATACGAAGTAATAAAAAAAACCCGTAAAAACAAGTTTTTGCCTATAACTCCTTTATGTACGAGATGTAACTAAAAGAATGTTCATTATAATACGCAGCGCAAGACCATCCAAAAATACAAAATTGTAATTAGTCTCGTAAAACGAGTTTAATATAATTTGCACCGAACTAGAATAGGTTTATAAAAGTATTGTCAATCTAATACGCACCAAATCGCGCTATAGGAAAGTATTAATAAAAAGGGCGTTCAATATAAAACGCACCGCGACACTCTATCTCAAAAATTTAACATGATACATAGAGATAAATACAATAATCTAAAAATTCAATAATTTAATTACAATACACGCGATCGATCTGTAATTTTGATACTTCGTTTGTATCATCGGCACGAGTCGGCCTGCAAATTTTCAGCTGGCTAGTTTACGAGGAAATGGGTTAAAAATCGATCCAAATTTTTTCGAAAAGCAAGCAAACAATCAACCAGACACCACGAATTAATAAAAAGGATTCAAAAAGAGCCATGTTTTATTTGATGTAATAAATTATAATAATTTTTTTAAATATTTTTAAAAAATTAATTTGTGAAATCATTATTTTTTTGGTATTAATTGTCTGTTTTTGTCAATGCGTGCATTTTAATATTATGTACTTAATTTTAAATTTAATTTTCTATATCAATGTATACCATCCACTTTTCGGTTTATGAGATTTACAATTCATTTGTGTTTGCTTGTCAAGTTTCAATGCGTTTTGAAGAACAAAGCCATTTTTATTACAGCAGATAAAGTTTGTCAAATTATGCTTTAGTTTAGGTGATTTTTTTATACTCTACGAGGTTGCATATTTCTATGTTTTAAAAAAATAACATATTTAAAAATAAGTCTCTTCCCCGCCCCCCCCTCCCCCACACACACAATAGTTTTGTTTGATTGTTAGTTGCATGTAATATTTATATGCGTCTTAGACTAAATTTGAAAATAAACTGCTTTTAATATAGAGCAGGAAGAGGTGCTGACTTGACAATAATGAAAACGTTTATTTGAATTCCTAAAACGTGTATATTAAATTGTAAATACGATTAACTGTTGATACTTAATATTTTATTTTATCCTGTTATAAAGTTTACTTTAAAGGCTTCATGCAAAATAAACAGTTCTTTTTTCACATTTAACACCTCAAGGTAAGAAACAGCTTTGTGACATTTTTTAAATTGTTTAGTTATTCCCTGTATCTGATAGAGGATAAAAAATAAAATTTTCTGAATCAGGTTTTATGTAAAAATTATTTTTCTGACCCAACTAACAATTCAAATCTATTTAGTTAATGTATAACAAATCTGTATAATTTTGAATATTAAAACTTGAATATCTCAAAACTACAACAATGTGACATAGCCGTTTCTTCTCTTGAGCTCTGCATTATGCTAATATTTATATATTTATCTTAGCATGTTTTTGATAATCTGGTGGTAATAATGTAGGGACCTATGGCCGCATAATATATCTGGAAAAAGTTCTGATTTGACAATAATGAAAACATTTATGTGAATTCCTAAAACGTTTATATTAAGTTGTAAATGAGATTAATTGTTGATACTTTAATCTTTTTTTTTAATCCCGGGACAAAGTTTGCTTATTACGTTTCATGCAAAATAAATAGTTCTTTGTTATTTACAGGTGTAAATAGTGACATTTTATTTTTTACTTGTTTTAGATAATGTAGTGGTAATAATGTATGGACAACCTACAAATGGGCAAATAAACTGACAACTCATAATCTTTAATGAAGCTTAAACGGCTTCAAATCACGGATGTGCTTGATATGGATCACATTACAGTCACATAATATATTTTTAACTCACTGTGCTGTATTATTGGTGCAGTCATAATTGGTGCGCACTATTAAATGCCGCAAGTTAGCTCCGGAACGCGCTTCCAGCTGTTTATAAACAACCGGCTGACTCCTCAGCAATATTTGGGAAAACTTCAAACTTCAAACTTCTTTGCTGCATTATCACTCTATGCTGTGTGTAATTCAATATGCATTTAATTTTATCATGCTTATGTCATTATTATTCATGCAAACTTTTATAGCGCGCAGCCTAAGTTGAAGATTTTCTCATTACATAAAATTTCGTATATATAATCAAACTATATAAGTTGCTATGTATGTCCGCTCGTAATGCTAGATTTTAGAGAGCACACCGCTTGAAAAAAAATACTGCAACAAAAATAACTCTTGTCGAACGTCCGCATAAAATTGTTCAATAAGGAAATGAGATTTAATTTTTCTCTCCTTGTCTCTACATTTTCTGATTATTTACTATACGGCTTTCAAGCAAAGAGACAATTACAAAAACTTAAATATATTTTTTTTGAAAATTTCCGTCATGTTGACTGTCATTTCCGTCATTACTGTCATGACCGGACGACTGACTGGTTTAAATGCTTGGATTAAGGAGAATACACATGAGCCTGAATCTACGCATTGTATTTAAATAACTGGCCGAAAAATCTCACTGATATTTAAGTGTATGGTTGATATCATTAAACTTATTTACCTCATCAAGCCACACGCCATTAACTAGTGTCTGTTTGAACAGCTTTTTGAGGAAATGGAAGCAGAGCACAGATGTATTTTCTTATACACAGTAAAAATATGGTTATCCAAGGGAAAATCGCTAACCTGAGTATCAGAATAAAGAGAGCCATTCAAAGATATATATTAGCAAAAAAAGTCAACCAGGGCAGCATTTTCAGTGCTAGATATGGGTCGCAAAAATGCCTTACGTGTGTGTAATATTCAGCGTGCTTAATGACTTTGCTGCTTCAGAGGAAATAAACAACTGTTTTCATTCACGTTGCTAGACAAAGTAACTGCATTTAAAGCACAACTGGGGACAACTTGTGATCTGAGTCATGTTGGATTTGTTTCAAACAGTAGCTGGGATTTAAGGCTCGACTTGCCTGAGCATTCATGCTCCCAGTTGGTGCACGATTACAAGTTTTTGCTTTTTAAAGAGTTTGAGTACCACTTCAAATCCACTAAAGACCACCGAATTGTTAAGGTATGGATCTGCGAGCAATTTGCTAACAAACCAGGTGAATCTAGTATTTCTGTGCAAGAAGAAGTTTTCGAAACAAGAACTTTCTGGCTGTTCTGAATTAAGGTCATGGCGGAATATCCCGAGATTGCCAACATTGAACTTAAATTCCTATTGCCATTTCCTACATCCAATCT
The DNA here is from genome assembly GCA_944989445.1 of Ampullaceana balthica. Lineage (NCBI taxonomy): Eukaryota > Metazoa > Mollusca > Gastropoda > Lymnaeidae > Ampullaceana > Ampullaceana balthica. The sequence continues at coordinate 21,867 of CALYLW010001552.1, forward strand.
GAAGACATGTTTTCTGCTGTGACTGCAACCAAAACAACACAATGAAATATACTTAAAGCCAGCAAAGCATTTCAGGGTCATTGTCATCACAGATGGAACTGTCTCGGTTCAGGAGAACATGCTCACGGTTCTCCTTGATTTAGCGATCTAGTGATTTAAAATGTTAAAGAACTTTATATTAATTTTATGGTGTAAATGCATATTCTTTTGAAGGCATGTAAAAATATAATTAAATTAAAATTATTAAAACAAAACAATTTAAAGTACAACGAATCAACGTCCACCCCTACAACCTCCCCCCCCCCAAAAAAAAATTAAAAAAAAATTAAAAATAAATAAAAATTAGTGTAACAATATAATTTTTTGAACGGTAACTGGTCCGCGTCGATAAAAAGTTTGGGGACCACTGCTTTAAATGATCGTATATGGAATAAATAAAATAAATCATAATTGCACTTGTTAAATCCTGCACATGTGATGTTATAAAAAAACTCAATGTGCCGTATGCAGAATAATTGAACGACGCCCATCAAATAAGCGAATTGCATTTTAAGAAATTATATAAATAAAATAAGTTTCAATTTTTAAAAAAAAATTATTACGCCAAATTAAGAAAATAAAGGAATGAGAAAGAATCTTCTGTTCGTTAATTTTTTTTTAATTTTGTATAATTTTTATTTGGTCAAATGATGTAATTATATTTAACGGTTGTTTTAAGAATTCACACAAAAACAAAACAAAAATGAACTCATTGAAAGACGTTAATACGGTCAACAAATAACCGTGTGCAGACTAATTGTTATTGGTAAACATTAAATCTTCCTGAGTATGTCTCCACTTCCAATAGAGTTTCATTTATTAGCATTGGTCGTGTGAAAAAAAAATAAACATTGACAATTAAAATGACCAATCTTAATAAGTAGTACACATAAAGTTCATACACAAATTTCAAGCATATATTAATTTTTTGCCCCCATATTGGTTTTCATTTATTTGGATCATCTTTTTATAGGGTTCCCTGCAATTGCTAAAATTATAACTTTTTATTTAACACCTTTTGACTTTCTCTGAAATTGCTCGAACTGTATTGGGTAAATTCAGTAACTAGTGAAGTAACTATTTTAGAAGGAAACTGTTAATGTCTGTTTTATCTTATCTGTTTCAGACGCTCCTTCTATGCAGAAGATTATTGCGTCCTTCGCTTATCTATGGTTTGTGTTTAGTCCTGCATTCTTATTAGAGATTTAAATGTTGATAAAGTGTTGGCTTTTCCTGGTTTCTTCAGGCAACCCATTCCACGCCCGAATTCCGGACGGGAAGAACGAAAATTTGTATGTGTTTGTTCGTTTGCATACGGAATAAGAAAGGTGTTTTTATCCTTATGTCTATCTGAGGGTTGTATTAAGTTATCTTTGTGTTGTATTTCTAAATTAGAATTATTTGCTTTATGTATGATTACTACTTTACTCTTGGTTCTTCTATCCTCTAGTGTTTCAAGGTTTAATGATTTAACTAATGGTGTTATTTCTTTGTCAGTTTTGAATATTTCTCCAGTAATGAATCTGGCAGCTCTTTTTTGGATTGTGTTCTAGTTTATCAATGTTTTCTTTGGTGGATGGGTCCCATACAGTAGATGCATATTCTAGTACAGGTCTCACCAAAGTGAGATAGCATTTTAGTTTTATATCTTTATTACATTTGTAAAGGTTTCTTTTTATGAAGCCTAAGGTTTTGTTTGATTGTTTTAATAACTTCATTGACATGGGGATTCCATGATAATTTCTCATTTATTATGACTCCTAAGTATTTTGCATCTTTAGTTTGGGTTAGCTCCTTTCCCTGAATGAAATATTTTGAATTTCATTTGTTTCTTTTTCTTTGTTACTCTTAACAGTTGACACTTTTCTGGGTGGAGATTCATACTCCAGTTAGTTTCCCATTTTATCATTTCATCTAGGTCTTTTTGTAAAATTTTGCTATCTTGTTCTGATTTAATTGTTCTATAGATTATACAATCATCAGAAAATAACCTAACTTTTGTTCCTGTTGAGATTTTGTTGGGTAAATCATGTATATATATATTAAAAAGAGTAAGGGACCTAGCACAGTTCCTTGTGGAACTCCTGAATTGACCTTTATTGGTGCAGATTTAGATCCATTAATTATTACAATTTGCTCCCTGCCCAAAAGGAAGTCTTGGATCCAGTGATGTAAGGAACCTGAGATTCAAAAGTAGTTAAGTTTTTTAAGTAAACTAAGGTGGTGAACTTTGTCAAATGCTTTTTAGAAGTCTAGTAATATTGTATCTATTTGATCATTTTTGTCTAAGCCTTTTGATAGTTCATCTATTAAACCTATTCATTGTGTTTCACATGATCTGTTTTTTCTAAAACCGCGTTGATGTGGGCATAGGTCATTATATTTGTCAAGGTCGTTAACTATTCTACTATATATTATGTGTTCTAGTAATTTACAGGTGATACTAGTAAGTCATACAGGTCTGTAATTACCAGCGTTGATTTATCCCCTTTCTTAAAGAGTGGAGTTACGTTAGCTAATTTCCAATCCTGGGGCACGTTACCCTGGTTTAAAGAGGCTTGAAAGAGAACTACAAGGATTGGGGACAGTTCATTGCTTAGTTCTTTTATTATGAATTAAATAGTTAAAACAAAAAAGATGTGTGAGATAACTTTTTTTATTCCTATAAATGATATTTTATATGACAGGTTAATTGTATTCTTAAATCGCTTTCTGCTTTTCAATCTTCTTTAATGCCATAGCGTTGCTCCTTGATGTTGCTATGTTTATAACTTGTTTAACATTATTTTTCTCCCTCAATGGAAATTGGTTTATTTTTTATTTATCATACCATCTTCATATTTTCATTTTATACCCTTTTACCAACGTTTTCCATTGAAAAAAAAATTATAGGACTGAAGATTTTGTTTGTAGTGCAATAATTTGAAGAATCGCATAGTTTTAAAAGAGCGTCGTAATAGCCGAAGTGCGATGGATGTAGGAGGATTTGAGGCTACAGACAAAGAGCTAGGAGAAAGACAAGAACATTGGGAAGCAAAGAACTCTTGTGCAAAAGCTTTGGTAAAGACTATCACTCAAGGATAGGACTGCACAGACACAAGAGGAAATGCAACCCAACTCAACGATGATGCACCATCCTCTTGCGAGACAGAGGGATGCCGATTATTAATTTAAAGAATGTTTTACTTGTTTAAAGCCTTAAAAGTTTAGTCACTATAATAGATGCGTCAGAAATAGATAAGATAAGCTTTCTTGATCCCCATTGCTTTGGGACAAATTATTGTAATAAGCCGTGTTATCTTGGTGTTATTAAAACATTTAATTTAAATATCCAAACATAACAAGTTTAAAGTTTTCATACTTCTATATTAATTTGTTAAAACTCGTGTAGAATTCACAATTTTAATGAAAAATTCTGATTGAAAAATATTCTTAGCCATGTTTACATCGAAACGTACACCAATCGTGAGTTCAGTTTTTATTCCAATCAAAGTTACTGTTTATTTCATTATATAATATGAAAATTGCGACTTAATACTGTTAAAGTATTTTGTGTTCAACATTTATGTATCAATTAAAGTTAATTACTTACCCGGTTCACAGTTGTCCCCGGTGTAGCCAGCTTCACAACCACGACAGATACCACTGACGCCGTTACATGATCTGTTTCGACAATTACTATTGCATGAATTGACACAGTCTTTACCCCACTTTCCAAAGGAACATTCTGAAAGCGAAAGAGTTATATAGAAATTCTTTGAGCGTAGCAGCTAAACGCTATTATATTTTTCAAAAATACGCTGATAATTCAGCATATAAACTTGTTATACTAGTATGAAAATTGTCAAGGGTTTCGCAATATCAAACTTATAATAATATCAGATTGATGCGAGAATGTCGGTGTTGTAAAATAAATCTTTCCCCATACAGAGTCTCCCCCGGTAGATTTATTTGAAAATAAAAATTTCATGGGAGAAAATAATATTTTCTTCCAGATTAAGATAAATTCTAACTTACCCTATAATTTAATGTCTCCCCCAAAATAAATTCCTCAATCTCACTTTCAATATAGCACACAGAGATGTTCAAAAACAAAAGAATAACGCATAATTACGTTTTACTATAGAAATATTAACATATAATTAGAGTATAGGCATCAATTTTAGCAGATTCAGTTAAAAATAAAGAAATACACTGTTAAAGTCGTTAAAGGGGTGGGGACGATCTAAAGGGATCCCACCGCACGGGATTAAACCAAAATTGGGCTACGCCAGTGATATGTTGAATGTTTGACCTGATTATCTGGTGTCTTTTTTAAAGCTTTGTGATCTATACAGTGTGTTCTGAAAAAGCTACAACAATAGTATAGTAATCCCTTTAATAAATCTATAGAGACGTGTACTATATTTTTAATATAAATTTAAGTTTCATAATTAACTAAAACTAATTTTTTTGTGGGTTTTTTGTTTGTTTGTTTTTGTTTTTTGTTGCTTTTATTGTGTGTCCCATAACCTCGTGGTCCAGTAGAATTTCTAGGGGCCTGGTAGACCTTGGCGGCGCTCATCTCCTCTCCAGGTCAGCGGATGACTTTTTAGCGATAGTCATTCATCAAAATTTTAATTGTGGCTTTAACGTGGGCTAGATCCCACGCCCCTCAGCTTGTGAGGCGAGCGCACTATTGACTTCGCTATCCAGCCGCCAAAAAAAAATTAAGTTACTGGTATTTAAATATTATATAATAATCTTTATATGCTACAGTGATTTTTATTATATGTTAGATTTGTTTTGTGGAAAAGGCATGAGTTGTTTGTTCAATTCTTAGATTCGGTAAAGACACACTATCTAAGCAGAAATGCGCAGTTGAAGTCGGGAATTTTGGGCGGGGTTATAAACCATAAATTTAACTTCTCTGGTGACACAAACTCTAGCTAGGCAACTGAATGTTTAAACGTGTGACCTGATTTTTGACCTATGTTGTTTGTTTGAGACATCTTCACTAAAAGTAGTCAAATTCAGAGTTTTTTTAACCAATACTTTTACTATATTTTAAAAGTAAACTTAATTTTTTAAAATAATTTGGCTACTTGGATTAGTTAATTTTCTGCTGTTAATGTTGTAGACGATGTCGGTAAAATACAGTATTAATTTTGTTTTAAAAATTATTCTATGCATACAAAGGAATTCGCAAAATTAGTTAAAGTCCTTAGAACAGGTGCTACTCACAAACGTAAAGAGTAAATTACATGTTCCCAGACATCGGTGTCACTTTTTTTATTAATTCATCAGCATTTGTTTTTCAGTTCATTTTTCTGTTATTTTTTTAAAATAACTCTGGCCAAATAGACACCCTTAAAATTATGTCATTCGGTGCATGAACCCCATTTGTCACCCACTTGTTACGCCCCTGACCAAGCTTATGTTTTTTGAATTTCCATAAATAAAACACAAACGCATGTCGAACAAATACAAAATATATTGTTTGTGATAAACATTGATAAGAAAATTATTTATAATTTCAAATTATTATGATAATGTTTTCTTTTAATCTCAGAGGCTTTCTTTTAAAACAAATTTTCCGTGGCTAAGCTTTGTTTTAGAAGAAACTCTCCGGAAGCAGTGATATAGAGAGGGAGGGGGGGGGGAAAGATGGTCAAATTCCCCAGGTGGCACTTTTTTAGGGGCAGCAAATTCCTATTTGTTAATTAGCTTCTATGAAAAACAATTGTTAAAGAATTTAGTGCTTTCTATCAAAATAAAATAGAAACCAAATAAGAAGTTATTGAACGAAACAAAGGTATTTTCCTAACATATGTTAACGATTATTCTGCCAAAAATTCAAACACAATATTGTATAAAAATTCTTCTGTTACTTATTCTAATGAATAGAAAAACCAAGTAGCTTAAGTAGCTTGAGAAGCCATCACTGATCAGCTGTTAACTTAGTTGATTCTTCAAATTTGACAGCCACTCGCTCCTGTTGTAGAAGCGGAAATCGCTGTACCCTATCAATTTTAAACATTAGCCAATGTAGTGCTAAGGGCGGCACTTTGTTTAGGGTGGCAAATTCCAATTGTTAATTAGTTTATATAAATAAAAGCTTCAAGTTAAGTTAACTAAAAGATAAGAAGAGCCACAGTAAAATTTAATAAAAGAAATAAAGGATCTGTTAAAATACGTGAAATTTTCCAATGCCAAAACTTTAAAAGCCGAAATAAATGTAACTAAATTCTACTGATACTAAAGCTACTGAAATGAATGACCAAGGTGATGAACTAGTATCAGAACATGACACTGATACTTATAATTGATTCAAGTTTGTAAGCCACTCATCCTGTAGCAGCTAAAAGTGCTAAATCCATTAAATTCCAAACAACTACTAAAATTTTAACAACATACATGGACTAAATTGATATAAGTGAATTACTATAAATGTAGCAAGTTGAAAAACTGTCCAACATATTAACATTAACTTCTCCGAAATAGACACGGTTCTTACACCAACATAGATATGACACGGGTAACGTGAGAAAGATTTTATTGTAAGTAGATTACTGGAAAACAATTGTTAGCGTAATTAAATGGCGTATTCTCTTAAAACATTATCATTTTAATTTTAATATCTTCTGTTTTGTTGCATAAACAAAAATAACGAACAAAGTTGTTTATCTAATGGAATAATAGTTGACAAAAAAAAATTCAAATGTAGCAAATCGCTAACAAGTGCTCAACATTGTCAGAGTATTTGCAAATGGATAGAATCGGATAATAAATACTATTAAAATTATTAAAATAGAAAAACAATAAATTGTTGTAAAAGAAAACAAACCAAAAAGGCAAGTAGTTCGTGTTATATTGTGTGACATTATTAAATCTAGGCAAAATACACCTTGTCTTTTTGTGGTCACAGAGAGGAATATACTAGTGCAAATATAGGCAATATTCTGGAACTTATGCATCTTCTAACAAAGTGCGATCAAGTACTTGAAGAAAAAAATTAGCGAAATGATTTTTTTTAATGTCCCCTGAAATTCAAAATGAGACCATAGCAGTTTTAGGAGATTCGGTTTGCAAAAAAATAAATCTTTCAGGTACATGAAACAAAATATTATTCCATTGTATGCTTTAATTCTCAATATCTCACATCAGTATCAAACAAATCCAGTTGTATGATATATAAAGATTGAAAATCAGAAAGTAGACTTTGTAGAATCGTTCATGGATTTCACTGGGAAATAAACAATTAATCTTCGTACGACATTTAGGAAATGATTTTAAATAAGTCTAAAGCTGATGGTCTTAAAATAATGTACAGCAGAGGCTCAGCGTGGGTTATAACTGCTTACTGCTGGAAGTATACAGGAGCTCAAGAGATTTTAAGACATAAATTTTAATGTTAAATCTCGCTTAAACAGTTTATTAAATCTTTTTTGTTTTCATGCCATTCCACTTTAAACAAACTTTCTAATATGTTTATTACACTAGATTATTGTTACGCATTTTTTCCCATATCTATGCACTTTGTAAAGATCTAATTATGCTATAGGTAAGACATTAAACTGACTTCAGGATACAAAAAAGTGAATATACCCAAGGGCGTCACTAGGGTTGCTGTCACCCGGGGCGGTAGCTCATGGTGTCACCCCCTTCGCGACTTAACCTATACAAGTCCTCCAAGTCTTACTATGCCAAATTATGGGAACATACAGATTATTACATTTTGGTGTCACCCCTTGTCTCCAGGTGCAGTTCGCACTCCTCGCAGCCCCCTAGGGACGCATTGTAAACGCGACGCCTTTTGTTATTGTCTTCTTCAAATTGTTGTCTTAGTGTACTTACTAATTAATTTCGTGACGGTGACCCGTAAAATAACACATAACAAAAGAGCGCAGATCAAGATTGGAGGTGATTGTTCTAATAGATGATAATGTTTCAAGATTGACTACCAACGAAGTATAGCGCTCTTATGTTTGCTCCCATTTGTCGTCGCTCTTTTATCGTGTGCTCTTTAATTACATGTTACAACAATTTAAGGAAGTAAAATGTTCCCAACATATTTCAAACAAGACTTGAACTAAAAAAACAGTTTATTAATTAATTGAATGACATTTTTTAAAGTTTAAGTCTTGTGTTTTATATTTTAAGAACAGTTATTTTTTTTAATGCCCAGTTGGCTTGATTTCATTTTGATAAAAGCCACCGCCCCTTTCATGTCCAGCCTTTTTAATCCTATATCCTGTGCGTTTTTTCCCCTTTACTCTCGAATTTGTTTTATTGTAGTCTGTTGGGGCTTTTTTATAATTGCATGCTAACTGATATCTTTGATTAATAAGTTTTTTCTGTTTAACATATTTAATTTTTGTTTTTAGGTGAAAAAATGTTCGTTACTTTTTTTGACATAAAATTTTACACAGTATAATTTTAGATTTTGGTGTCATCGCCCTGATGGAGTCACCCGGGGTGGTCCTACCCCATCGCACCCCTAGTGACGCCACTGCATATACCATGGAGCCCTTTGACGCTTAAAAAAAAACCATATTAAAACTGCCCAAGGCAGACGAACGCTTAAACACATGAACTGAAGCAGGATTTTTGCTAGTACCAATGCAATTTTTTTCTGGACATTTGAAAACATGTACATTATGAAGTCAATAAAGCGCGAAATTATTTAGAAACGCATTGTGCAAAATTGCTTTGCAAAAGCTACTGACAGAGAAACTAATGGACCTTTTAAAGGATGCTTTGACTGTCACTAAATCTTTATGTGGAGACCTTAGGATTCTAATTATACCTTCCAATAAAAAAATGAAAGAGAAAATTGTGGCAATAAAAGCCAATATGTAGTCATGTAGACAAGTTTTGTTGTTATGATTTTCGTACACCATTTACGAAATCTAGTAGCTATATTGGATTTTGAGGATGGCATGGATGACAACATTAATACATTAAAGATTGTTCCATGAAGAAACGCAGCATACTTCAATTTTATTTTTAAATACATCTATAATAATAAAAGGCAATTTTCTGTCCGTTCTGTCCGGTCCTTGATAGCGATTGGTCCCTCAAACTCCTACAGACTCCTACAGCCAATCATTTGCGGAGAAAAATTAAATTTCATTTACATATTAAACAAATTTACGCGGACGTTCAAAACGAGTTATATGGGGTGAGAAGTTACTTTCCTTGCAGACTATCAAATGTTTGATATGCAAATTGACTGAGCAATCTTGAATGTAGATAAATCATTTACGGATGAGGAACTTTAGATCAAGAATGAATCAAGAATGCAGCTTCCTATAAATGCAGTACTTCAAACTCAAAGGAATTTGAAATAAATATAATCCTAACCCTAACACCATCCTAACCATAAACCAAACCCTTCTCCCTAACCTAACCTAATCTAACCATTAACCTAACCCAAACCCAAAAATCAGACTGTTAACCTAAGCAGATTTTTTCTCAAGGCTATTTAAAAAATTAACGTTTAAGCTTATCGCGCCATGCCATTTTCGACACTGGCTGGTCTAATCCAAAAACCAAAGAGATAATCGGAAATGAGCCGTTGTATGTAAATCGATACATTGAAATCATTTTCCATGTTTGCCTTATTCGGCTTTTAGATATGACAAATGTACATATAATTTAAAATAAAATATTTCCTGAATCTAGAAAGTCCACGATCGGGTTAAAATATTTGAAATTTTCATAGTTTATTTTTTAAAAAAGTCTGTAATCTTTTATGAAATTTGTATTTAACTTTAAAATGATATAAATAAAATGTACAAAACAACCTTAAAGAAGTTCAGGCATCTTGATAATATTTTTTTTCACTTTCAAATAATGAGTTGAGTAATGCTCAACTCTTTGTTTTTTAATAATTATAATACTCAACAATTTTAAATAAGAACAATGCATTAAAAAAAACTAAAATGTATTTTCCACACTTTTAAAACTATGTGTACCTATTATAATTATAATGAAATTTCATTAGATATTTATTTTTATTGGACAACCCCCCGACCTAAAAAGAAAAAAAATTTAGCTTTTATTTTGATCACTAAAGAAAATTACTTATTAAAAAGAATGAAAATATTTCTGAAATCATACTTCATTGACTCCTTTCATTTCGTCAAAAATCTAGAAAATTATATTTTAAAAATAGGCGAGAAAGATTAATTTGATATAAGAGTATCATCTCTTTCAAAATCAATGCAAAGTACATTGCAGATGATTAAAAGGATTTTTATGTAAAAGCTATATTGAAACGAATATCATTAAGATTACAAGGCAAGCATTTTACTCATGTTCTTAAATATTTTCTGAAGAACAAAAGTTAGTTTTCAAGATTTTTCGCAGACACTGATCGAGATTTGTAAGCTGCTGAAAACAAACAACATAACAGGAAAGCTAAATATTATTGTGATTTACTAATTTTAGAGGAAAATGATATTTAAAAGTAATAGTTTCCCCGGGTAGAGTGCGCTTTGTTTGTTTATTTACTAATTACGTCAGCGGAATGAAAGTCAGTCAGATTATTATTTTAGTTAAAAGCTGAAGTCACAGATGAAGATGTCGACTTGTGAAATTGTTGATTCAATTAAACAACAAAAAGAGCTAAATACCAAATTTGACACAGACTAACAGATTTTAAGATAAAGAATTTTCAAATTGAAATGTTTTTCTTTAAAAATCCGCAAAGGAAAGTTTTATTTCAAAATAAAGATTTTTCATTTTTAAAATAAACCTTAAACTATAATAGACATTTGGGTAACAAGTACAAATAAATAAAAATGTGCGTATCTTGTCTCGTTAAAGCGTTCCTTCTTTACTGAAAGTTATTGTCTCTTTTGCTTTGAGTTTTAAATAGTGATAGTGTGTATGTTTTCTTGGTTTGATACTTTAACCAATTCAATGCTCGAATTCCTGACAGAAAAAAATATGAATTTTTATGTTTATTTGCATATGTAATAAGACAATTTGTTTTTTTATTTATATGTCTTTTCTATGATAGAGTTTTTTTTTATCTTTCTATATTTAAAAGTCAGGAAACATGTGACTTTTTGCAACGATTTTGAATAATGTGACTAAGCCATTAATTTAAGGACTAGGTAAAAACTTTGAATGAATGGTCACCAACAAGTTAGGAACCTTCGAACTGAATTTATCGTCTGCTTTCAGTGTCCAGGTCTCACGTCCATAAAGGTCAGTGGTTTTAAAGAGAGCTCTGTATAACCTGAGCTTTGTAGGAAGGCTAATGTTTTTGCTGGGCCATATTTTAATTAATTGATTGAAATAATTATTTCTTTTACTTAAAAATTATTTATGTAATAATAATACATTTTTAATTTGTTTTTAAAAATGGAATTGACGAAACTCTTTTCTGCATAAAAATTAATGAAAAGTGCAAAGAAGAATATTTATTGTCGAGAAAAATGTCTTACATATGCTAATACAAGATGTAGCATGTTTAAAAAAAGATCGAACCTTATGCAATGAACACGATCAAAAGAATGGAGACCTACAAACCTTGCATGCAAACGAACGGTAGTGTGTAAAAACACCCGTCATCGTTAGCTTGGCGTTTGCTAACAAGAATCGTGATGCAGTCCTCCTCATTACGATAGTTATTTGGTTCACCAACCATCCACATGGTGCTAAGATCTGCTCGCGTCTGATCGGTCCATCTCCAAATTCCTTCTGTGTTTATGTCATTTGCTCCAAACCAAACTTTAAGATAAGAGTTTATTAGGTTAGAATCTCATTGATATAGTGCACACTTATAAGTTATCAGCTTATCTTATTAACTAACTTTAAAGATAATAATTTGTAGAAGGATTAAAACTGGCTTTGCTTTGGTCATATTTTCATGAAAAATGTTTTTTGTCCTTGTTTTAATCAAGTTTTTTAGAAAGATGTGTACTGTTAAATGTTAATTGATTCTGTATTGTTTTAAAAGATAACAGTGTAAAGTTTATATTATTTTTAAAAAAGAAAACAAATTAAGCTTTTTTTTTAAGATCTAAATATGTCTTAAGATATGCAATAACAAAATTTCATATCATTCATATTTTAAGGTTAATTTTTATTTTAAATAATATTAAAATTATTTTAATTCGTATACAATTACCATATTGATTATTTTTTACGTTTTTATTAACTTGCTTTCGTGTCTGTCCACAATTTTTCAAATTTGCCAACGTAAAATTGAACCTTTTCTGATAAGTCTAGAGAGCTCAAAATTCGACCACAGATAGATCTTGGATGACAATGTATTGTTAGATCGATTGAATGTACCGTAAATAAGTTATTGCATTTTTTAGTTTTTCTCTATATAAGTATTTCTTATCGGTCTGCTATTTTTTCACGTGTCAACTCAGTTAACCCCGTGACCTCATCCCCGTGGTGTTAAAACGTTGAGCGGCGCTTATGAGGTGTTCGGTAAGATAAATAGAGGTTGAAAAAAAAAGATTTTTAGAAACAACGTTTTTATAAGTGGACTAATAAGAAGAAAATAATTTTAAAGTTATAAGTTCAAGTACTTTGATTTAATATGACTAAAAACGTTGGGCGGGTGTTTGGTATATAAAGTAAAGATTTATAATTGAGAAGGCAAAAGAGGGATCTATAAATGAGAGAATGAGTGAACTGCATATGTAAAACCTCATAAGCGCCAGCCCCACGTTTTTAGTCATATGAAATCAAAGTACTTGAACTTATAACTTTAAAATTATTTTCTTATTTTTAGTCCACTTATAAAAACGTTGATTTTAAAAATCTTTTTTTTATATATCTATTTATTTTTAATTAGTTTAATTTATTGGAAGAAATTATTTAGAAATTAATCCCATCGTATGATACTTTAAATGTGTCCATTTATAAATAATTTATCTTTAAAAAGTAACTTTTACAAAAATGTTACCTAGTGTTAAAACAAAGTTGACGGAGCTATTCAGGTGCACATTTATTACATGAATAAATTTTAAAGTAATAAAATTAAATTATATTAAACACGATTTCTACTGTATCTTTCACGTATAGAACTGTAAACAGAATACTTGTAAAAATCAATGAATGAGATTTAACGGTATTAATTATCATAAATTGAAGAAACACTACTAACTTGCATAAGTGTTTACAAATTCTGGGGGAATAAATGTAGAAAAATTAATGTTTGGTGTAAATTGGGCAAGCGTGCCTACACCTGGAAGTTTCTGACAGTACGCCTGAAATAAAATACAGAAATTGAATGTCATCTACGTTTAAAAACATATAAATTAGTACTTTTGATTTTATGTCCTTTTCGATAATTTAAAAAAAAATAATTTTAATAGACTTGATTATTTATAAAATTTATAATACTTTATAAAGAATTTGTTCCTGATAAAATATTTTTTTTTAAAAACCAATCACATGTCGTTATTAATAGACTATATTTCACAAAAATTAGAAGGAAATATTTTGTGCTCATAAATTTAAAACACAATTTTTTTAGAATGTAAAAAAAAATGAAAACCTTTCTTGTGGAAAAAATATTTACTTCAAAATTAAAACGTAATTTAATGTTGTCAGTTTTTCAAATTTGCTTTCAACGACGTGATGTGGTCATATGATATTATGTTAGTCTAGGTCCTAGGTAATTAACTATTCTCCTGCCAAAGGACGCAAGTGAAGCAGCATTCACAAGTTTCTATAGCCACAGCATGTGTATGGATTGTGTGGCTAGCACAATGCCTAGCCGCCTTTACTTCCTAACTGACGTCATGCACCCATTCGGATTTTGGATGGAGTCAGTGACGCTCTTTAGCCTCGGGAACAAGACTCTGTCTTCATAAAGACTCCAACCCGTGACTCTCAGTACGACAGCCTAGCGTGCTGCCGCCCGACCACCGCGCCCATTTAGGTTAACAGAAGGTTTAAATAAATTTAAAATGTTTATGTGATAAAAATTATTGTATTGACTGGGGGGGGGGTATCGATGTGTCAGGTTACACCATTATTAAAATATTATTTAAGTTTTACTCCAGCAGGTAGAGATAACAATATTGATCCACTTACATAATTACACTGAATACAAACAATGTCATCTTACTAACCAGTATTTAAATTATAAAAATGTACCTTTAATTTTAAATAATGAGAGTAGACAATTCTAGAAGAAAAGGAATTCAGTGAAGACGCCAAATGAAATGTTCTGTCTTATTTATAAGTCTTGAACCATTTTCGAACTTTTTGCAATAATTCACAAACACGTGTCTAAACTACCTGTAGTAATGCTTAATAATCTTTTCCATTAAAACATTTCCAATATATATATATATATGTACTATATAAAGCTCAATTTGTGTTTGTATCTTTGTTTGTACCAACTCTGTATCCCGCTTGAATTAAAAAACCAAATAACGGACAAGGACCAAATTTGGCAGGGCGGTTACTTTTACCCTGCAGATGGTTTTAGTACCGCTTTCGTAATTTTCCCTTTTACCTGAAAGCCGTTAATTAAAAAATCATAAAATGTATAGACAAATAGAGAAAATTAAAACTCATTTCCATATTGAACACCTTTAGGCGGCTATTCGAAAAGAGTTATTTTTGGTGCAGTATTTTTTTCAAAGACTTTATATTTAGCGGTGCGCCTTCTAAAATATTTGATTGTCAAATTGCGGTGCGCACTTTTCGTGTAGCCATCTTGTATTGAACTGTGCGGTACAAAGCTGTGTCCTTCTTTACGGGTTATTTCTTTATAATAGATGCCTTCAACATAAGTCATTACAATTTTCACTTGAAACATGGAATATAGTATTTTAAATGTGTGAATAAGATTGCGAATTCTTTTTATTTTGTGTTTATTACTCCACATTAAATTAAAAACATTATTGTGTAAATAGTAAGTGATTTTATGTGTAAAGCGATGGCACAAGTCTAAGTACACGTGCAGTAAAGAAGAACTTAGAGAATTTTTTATGATTTGTTTGCGGTTGTGTGTTTTTTTTTAAATTTATAGTGTGAGTGTGTTGTGTGTTTTTTTTTAAATTCCTTATATATATTTCATTTTCGAAACAACATTTCATTTAAAAAGTCTATAATTTACTTTATTGGCGGTATGGTGTAAGAAGCAGTTGCCTTTTTGACAAGGACGTGCCATACGTTCTCTATCTAATAGACGCTGATGCTATTACATATAGTGTATTACTTACAATTGTGTCACGATGCAGTGTCGTAAATATATACGCCTTTTTAGTTACTAGGGTGGTATAGATCTTTTGAAAAACTGTCAATTACGTTTATTTAGTACATGTGGGAATAAAATTGTGAATTAAATGAGTTTATTTAGTAGATGTGGGAGTAAAATTGTTAATTAAATGTTTAAATTCGTCAAAATTCATTATTTAAGATATAAAATTCTATATCCACTTGAACATCCCATGTCCATTCCTTTGTAGCCGGGGAAAAATAAAACCATGTTTAAAAAACAATTAATATTATTTTTCCACATGCTTTTATATACAGACGGAATGTTAAGGAAAAAAAACGCTTATTTATCATTTCTTCATTATCTAGAAACAACTGCTTAGGGTGGGAGATGGTGTACAATTATTTAAACCATACATAATGTATTATCGGTAAATTGAATCCCTATTAAAAAACAAACATTTTTATCTCAAATTTGTAAATTTAAGTATCGTTAATTATAGAGACAAAGATATAAAAATATATTATAATTTCCATTTTAAACTATCTAGAGAGAAATTCAAAATACGTGATTTAGGTGCATTATTTATTACTAATATTTTATTGCCTAAAAAAGTGTGCAATTTTTATTCCAAGCCTTTTCAATAAGATGATGTTAGTTTCTTGAAATTATTTTGGAAACGACATTACATTTACAAGATTTATTTTTTAGGTTTTTTTATGCTTTGATAAGTAGCTATTGCCTTTTTGAGAGGAAGTATGGCGTAGTTCCTTATGTTATACCTGCTGTTACAAATATTTTATTTCTTTAAATTGCCACAAGATGAGGGTAGGAAACATAAACGTTTTTTACGTGACGGCGTTTGTTGTAAAATGTGTAAAAACTTCCATTGAACTTTATTTAGTACCCAGAAAATTTTGATCGAATTTATTATTTAAAAAATTAAAAACAACTCATGATTAATGAAAAGTAGAAGTTAAATATCTAACTTTAAAAAAAATTGCAATATAGTATATTATTAATAAATTTTTAAAAAACCCGTAAAACCAAAGTTTTTTACTCTAAATCTTTTATATTTGAGACATAACTAAAATTATGTTTAATAGTATACGCACCGTGCGTAATTTTGTGTAAAATCGCTTTCTCTTATATTAGCGAAATTAATATAATCTAATCTTTGGGTACTGAACTAAAGGCTAAATTTATAAAAAAAAATATTTCAAATGAACCGGATAACTACATGATTTTGTTTACATCGATTTGAACTTACAATGTCCACTCTTTTCTGTGCACAGTACAAATATAATTTTTAAAAAAAATGTTTATCTTTTTTGCTAATACCTTATTTAGCTAATAGATCACTATTAAATATACTTGGCAAATAAATTATCTAATATCTGTGGGAAAAAGAGGGCGGTACTAGAAAAAAAGAACTAAGTTATAGACTTTACAAAATATAATATCTTATCCGAAAACAAAAACAAAAGAAAATGTATTCCTTAGTAAAACAGCAACATATTAGATATGGGAATCCATCTGTAAATAGGACAATTTTTTGAAAATAAAAATAGCGGGACACGATATTCATAACAATAATCTTAATGTATTTTTAATTGGGGCTTTTTAAAATGATTCAATTGACTTTTTTCTTTAAGATCTATCAGCTTAAGCGTTTTATTCCAAATGCAATTCCTTGCTACGATGGATTTATAGCTATTTGAAATTTTTCTATGAATGTTTTTTAAATTAAATTAATATCCGATTGAATTGTTTGATTGTTTCGTAGCGCTCTTTATATAAAGTGAAATCGTCTCAGATTAAGAGAATTACATTTGTCATATGTATATTTCTAACCAACTGTAATTTGTATTCAGCTGTAAACTCAGCACAAAATTTAGTTATATTATAGACAGGAGGGTTAACTTAAAATATCGCATACACATACATACTTAACAAAGAGAAATTTGCATATTTTAACTATATAATAAAACTTTTGAGGTAGTACACTCCCGCTGCAAAGTGTGGGTATATAGCTAGTTTAAATATAAATGAATTTAATGTATATTATATTATGAAACTGGCATAATCAATCAGACCTGAGCGTCAGTCCAAGTCTTATGCTCTTGAAAAAACTTGTAAAATTTTCCATCGCTGTAAATGGATCCACTCCATGGTGAAAATTGGTCAGATGGCACATCTGTTAACACAAACGTAAGATAAATAACAGTTAGGGTGACATTCTCTATTTGAAGTAAGAAGGTGAGTGGTACAACAGTGTGAGTGAGAGAGGGAGACAAATGTGAGGTTGTATAGTTTAATTGAGATAAACAGACAGCTATTAGTTTTGATCAGTGCAAATAAAAAAACGTAACCTGTAGTAAGGGCAACCTTAATCTGATAATTAAACTTGTCTTGGAGATTGGTATGGGGTATGACATACTTTTTTCGAGGACCAATTTCAAAAATAGAATAATTTTTAAAAATTTAATTTTAACTTTTCACTGAAATACTTAATTATCAGAAAAAAAATTTTTGAAAGGAAGAAAAATATATTTTAATTTTAAAAGATAAATTACATATTTCATAATTAGGTCAAATAAACATTACAGGTTATTAAATTGAGAAAAACAAAAATCATTTTAACTCAATTGGCTGCAAATATATTTTTTAAAAATAAAAAATTTCTTTCATACTTTAACAAATTTTACAAAATAAAATTTAAGTTTTATATTCAAAATTCTATGTATATTTTAAATTTATTATCATACGAACCAGCACGATTTACTTATTGAAGTAAGTTGGGTTCTTAACTATTAATTGGAACAAATGAATGAATACAACTCTAGTACCATATTGTTTTTCAAAATAACATGGATTTTTAATTATGAATTAATCAGTCGTGTAAAGTAAAATTCTCAAAAATTAACTATATTTATATTTCTTTTTCCGTTAAACGTTTTGAGGGATTTCAATGTAACCGAAATTACAGTTATGCTTGCTATATATTTTGCTCCAAAGTATGACTTTCCACGCATTTTTGATTGTCGCTTTTCGGTTGGAGAGTTTGGCCATTGCCTGAAATACTGCAAATGACCAATGTATAATTTGTCCACTAGAAAATGCCGAGAACTCTCGAAGCGAATTTAAAATAAGTTAAAGAACAGATAGCCTTAACTAAAACTGGTAAATAAAAAATAGGGACATTGCAAATATAAAGTTTCTGTCAAACTTTAACTATCAGACCGTAGCAGAAGATGATTATGTAATAAATGTAGACACACGAATCAACAGATAAGGGACGAGATTGCGATTTGTTTTCTATTCAAGAAAAACGTTATTTTAACTGTGGAAATGTTTGGTTATTAAAATTACACTATGACAATCAGAGATGTAGTTACATTAGTAAGAGTTGAGGATCTTCAGAATGTTATTTAAGAAATATGAATCCCATAAATGCAGTAGCGTATAGTGCGAATTGGGCTTCAAGGGCTGTCAAAGCCGGAGCGGGTGAGGGGATAAGCTCCCTCACCCCAAAAAATGCTTCAATGGCTTGCGACTCTAATCGCCTTTGGCAGCCAAATCCTGCTCCTGGCCTTCACGTGTGGCTTGCCAAACAAGCCCGGCGAAGCCTGTTCCCAACTAACAGGAGAAGGGGTGCAAGGCGGTCCACTGGCGCCTCAAAACCAGTTGCTTCGGGCAGATGAGGCTCGTCAGCTTTAGATGGCCGCTCATCTAGGAGAAGGAAAACTCTGACTCCAAACCTCCGCTGCCTTGCGGCCATACCCACTCATGAGAAAGGCTAGGGGAGTAAACCTCGATCACAAATCAGGAGCCGGAATCCCGAAGGCAGTCTGGCGTTGCTTACAACGTCTCTCTGGCAATTCCTGCGACGTAGTTGATACCAAGATGTACTGGCTCTGCCTCTCCCTTGGACCACTCAGCTGCGTGGAGAGAGGGAGTCTGCTGCACGGGCAACAGCTGACTCTCCACACCACCTGCCCAGGCCTGTGCCCTGGAGAGGACACTCCAGCTTCGCCTCACAGCGTCGACACAACACCGGAAGTAGTAGTGACCGGTTATAAGCCACCCGCTCAATTGGCGTAGAGCTGGCGCCAGGGATTGCTTCCGACGGTGGGAGAGATATCTTTGTCTCATTGGACAGCTACCGCCCGCCTCAAGCTGGGCAGCCCCCAGTCAATAAGGTGTTGTCCCGCCACAGTCTGCCTGCCCTACTGGGTGCGTAGGGCTTAGGCAGCACACATGCCTGACAAGTAGACTGTAAACTCATGCACCAACCAATACAAATATAAATAAAAAAGCGAAAAGGAAAACCCCAATCCTCAAGCTGGGGACCTGGAATGTACGGACGCTGACACCCGGGATGTCAGACGACCTTAACGATATCAGCGATGCCAGGAAAACATCTGTAATAAACAACGAACTGGCAAGACTGCATGTAGACATAGCCACCTTACAAGAGACACGGCTGTCAGGTTCTGGTTCATTACGAGAAAAGGACTACAAGTTCTTCTGGCAGGGCAAAAGCGAGGAAGAAGCCAGAGAGCATGGTGTTGGATTTGCTGTCCGAAACACCCTCTTGGGAATGGTAGCACCCTGCCAACAGGGAACTGAAAGGCTTCTTACACTTTGCCTACACACCACAACAGGGCCCGCCTACCTAATTAGTGCATATGCTCCCACACTCAATGCAACCATGCAGACGAAAGATGAGTTCTACAACCAGTTGAACTCACTGTTAAACTCGTTATCCAAAGATGAGCACGTGATACTGCTGGGTGACTTTAACGCTAGAGTGGTTGCAGACTACACCTCATGGCCCTCTTGTCTGGGAAGATTTGGCACAGGAAAACTGAACGAAAACGGACAGAGACTCCTGGAACTATGCTCTTACCACGATCTATGCATCACCAATACTTTCTTTCAGACAAAGCCGCAACATAGAGTGTCCTGGAGACATCCCCGCTCTAAGCACTGGCACCAGTTGGACCTAATTATTACCAGGCGCTCTGCACTGAAATATGTCCTCCTCACTCAAACTTTCCACAGTGCCGACTGCGACACAGATCACTCACTGGTGTGTTGCAAGCTGAGATTACTGCCCAAGAAAACTCACCGTTCCAGACCAGTAGGCAGACCCCGCATTGATGTGAGTAAGACTTCTCACCCAGACAAGAAAGCCGAGTTCATAGAAGCTCTCTCCAACTCACTAGACTCTGACCCGCCAGGCAACAGCACCAAGGAAAAGTGGGAACATCTCAGACTGACCATCCACAGCACAACGATGCAGATCTTC
Organism: Ampullaceana balthica; assembly: GCA_944989445.1. Taxonomy (NCBI): domain Eukaryota; kingdom Metazoa; phylum Mollusca; class Gastropoda; family Lymnaeidae; genus Ampullaceana; species Ampullaceana balthica. The sequence continues at coordinate 42,407 of CALYLW010001552.1, forward strand.
GGAAGGAAAAGGAACCAAAACAATGACTGGTTTAAGGCCAACTCAGCCACACTCACCCCTGCCGTAGAAGAAAGACGAAGTGCCCACCAAAAATACAGGCACTCCCCAAACCCACAGACACTGCAGGCGTACAGATTAGCCAGGAGCAATGTTCAGAGATTAGCTAGGTAATGCGCAAACGACTACTGGCTCCAACTCTGTCAGAGCATCCAGCTAGCGGCCGACACCGGTAATATTAGGGGGATGTATGACGGCATTAAAAAAGCCATGGGGCCTTCTAAGAGAGTCATAGTCACATTGAAGTCCTCAACTGGAGAAATAATCCGCGACAGGGCTAAACAGATGGACAGATGGGTGGAACACTATTCAGAACTTTACTCCCAACAAAATCATGTAACCCAAGATGCCATCGATGCCATCCAAAGCTTCCCCCTCATGGCAGAACTGGACGACATACCCACTCTAGCAGAACTAAAAGAAGCTATTGAGCGATTACCAATAGCCAAGGCCCCTGGTGAGGACGGAATACCACCAAAGATCATCAAGTGCGGCAGTAGTGTATTGCTGGAACACCTGCATGGCCTCCTCTGTCAGTGCTGGGAAGAAGGAGCTGTACCAGAGGATATGAGAAATGCCAATATTATCACGCTGTATAAAAATAAAGGAGACAGAAGTGACTGTAACAACTACAGAGGCATTTCTCTCCTTAGCATCGTGGGTAAAGTCTTTGCACGCGTTGTTTAAAATAAACTGAAAAGACTTGCTGAAAGAGTATATCCTGAATCACAGTGCGGTTTCCGGGCAGAAAGGTCAACAATCGACATGATCTTTTCTTTAAGACAACTTCAAGAAAAGTGCCGAGAGCAACACATGCCCCTTTACCTGGCCTTCATCGATTTAACAAAGGCTTTTGACCTGGTCAGCAGAGATGGTCTGTTTACAGTCTTGGCAAAAGTTGGCTGCCCACCAAAACTGCTTAGTATTATACAGTCATTCCACGATGGTATGAAAGGCACGGTGCAGTATGACGGTTCAACTTCCCCTCAATGTGATATCCTCAGTGGAGTCAAACAGGGCTGCGTCCTCGCCCCGACACACTTTGCATCTTTTTTGCCTGCCTGTTGAAACATGCCTTTGGATCCTCAACCGAGGGGATCTATCTTCATACACGTTCCGATGGCAAACTATTTAATCTGGCCAGGCTGAAGGCAAAGACGAAGATCCGTGAAACGGTCATCAGGGACTTGCTTTTTGCAGACGACGCTGCCCTTGCAACTCACAACGAAGCTGATTTGCAAAACCTTATGGACCGCTTTGCCAAGGCCGCCAGGGACTTCGGACTAACCATCAGCCTCAAAAAAACCAACGTGATGGCTCAAGACGCTGACCCACCCAACATCACCATCGATGGCTGCCAACTTGAGGCCTTGGAACGTTTTACATACCTTGGCTCCAACATCACCAAGAACCTGTCCCTTGATTCAGACCTAGACGTAAGGATCGGCAAGGCCTCCACAACTATGGCCAGGCTCTCAAAAAGAGTATGGAGCAACAAAAAGCTGACCATCAACACCAAAATTGCTGTTTACAGGGCATGTGTGCTAAGCACTCTCCTTTATGCCAGTGAATCCTGGACCCTCTACTCCAGACAAGAAAGGAGATTGAGCGCTTTCCACATGCGCTGTCTTCGGCGCATCCTGGGAATCACCTGGCAGGACCATGTCACCAACAATGAGGTGCTACACCGGGCACAAATCCAAAGCATGACAACTCTTCTTCGCCAGCGTCGGCTTAGGTGGTTGGGACATGTGCGCAGATTGGAGGATGGCAGAATCCCAAAGGACATCCTCTATTCTGAGCTAGCCAAAGGAAAGAGTACCACAGGCAGGCCTCACCTCCGTTACAAAGATGTGTGCAAGAGAGACCTCAAAGCCATTGGCATTGACATAAATAGCTGGGAGGAACTCGCTGGGGACAGGTGCAGTTGGAGACAGGCATTGACCGCTAAGCTAGAAACAGGAGAAAGAAACCTGCAACAGGTCGCAGACAAAACTCGCCTAAAGAGGAAAAGCAGAGCAATTCAGCCATCCACTAGCACTACCTTTCAGTGTCAGAAGTGCAGCAAAGGCTGCCATTCGCGAGTGGGTTTGTACAGCCACAGCAGAAGCTGCAAGATCACGTGCTTAAATCCTACAGGAGCACAGAATATTCCGTCGTCTCAAGAGACATAAGGAAGCCAAACCATAGTGCGAATTGCATTTCACAGGCTCGCAGACATCTAGGTTGGCTCATTCTTTGAAAAATATTTGGCAAGATAATTGGCAATCGATTCATTGTTTCCACACTGTTGAAGGTCCATATTTCCTTTCCAGCATTTCAGCAGCTTTTTGATATATTTGTTAATGGAGTTTTTTTCTGGTTTTCGTTTCAAAATGCACATACACCCTCCATTTTGAATGAACTCTTCAGATATAATTGCGACTATGTGTGTTTGATTACTTGACATAACAACATTCGACATAATAGTTCTTGTAGCACGTCTGAGTATGATGATGTCGCTGAACTCGAGTGACTTGGGTTTGTATTTCCTCAACATCGTTTGGAAATTCACACGTCATGACTTCATCGATTTTGGCGATGACTTCTGGAGTGTCAAAGCTAGGCGTTCAACCCATATTAATATGTGAAGATGCGGCGATCCACAAATTTGGAATTCAATGCGCGACCATACCTCATTCAATTTTTCACCGATGACAGTATGATCTGATCTTAGTCAACTCATCATTGCGTTGACTCGAATAACGAAATGATGACTTATGACCATAGGATATTTCTCAACACGTTTTTGAACATCATATGTGCTTAAAGAAGAAGGATCTTTGTCATCCTTATCATCAGGAATCAACAATGCATGAATAATATCTTGCCAATGCAGGTCGTTGCAACGTAATATGATGATATAATGCAGTAATTTCAAGCATCTGATAATTGCATTAAGCTCACTCAAAGCAGTGTTCCAATACGCAAATGAACCGCGAAAATTCTTGATATATAGATGAACGTCTTCCAATAAATTGACATTATTTTTCCCTTTCTGCGAAAATAAGTTTATGTTGCTGGTTATGCAAAGATGTTCATACATTGCAAGAGAGTAAAATAGGTAGTGAGTACGTTAAAATCTTGTATAATTTCCCATAATACATGCTTGGAAGTAGTCAAGTGGCGAAATGTGTACTGGTCGAGGTTGTTCATTGCCAAATATTGCTGGTTCTTCATCGTATTGAAGCGATATACGGACTCAAAACATTGAAATATCATTTTATACTACATTGAAGTTGTTGACGAGAGGATAACCACTTTCTTGAATTATACCACGTGGATGAAGAGAGACAATTTTTTCGTAAAGTCTATTTGACTCCATTACAATACCATTGAGTGTGTTGGATTCCCATTCAAAAGGTGATTGAATGAATGAGCGAACAATAGCTCCAATGGCAATAGCAAAACAGTGTTTGTCAGCATTTAGACCAAACATTGAATGTGCATGACTACATTGAGCATGAATAATGGTCGAGTATTTATTAATTCGTGAAATACGAATAGTTGAGGCGGCTGAACTCTGACAAAACTTGCGACATCGACATGTGTATTATTTTTGATGTTTTGAACATCACGATACAAAGGATTGTTCGCCTTTAGCCACTCTAATACATTACTAACATTGTCGCGTGACATTGTGAACTCAAGTCTTATGTCGAGGTTATCCAATGACTCAGTGATAACAATCAAGCCGGCAGAATCAGGTGATCGAGGAAACGATGTTTGAAGCTTTTCGGTAACTTCAAAAATATCTTAAGTGAACAAAACTGCTTGACACTTGAATCCAAACTGTCCGAAAGTGACGTCATACTTGATAATATTTAGTAATGGAATGATTCGAGCGAGTAAACAAATCTCTACTTGTGTGGGAGTTGCAATGTCTTGAAGACTAGCACCAGGATCGAAACTGTTCCCATATGATTTGGAAGGCTGATGTGTTCCTCGACTTAGAATGTGTCTTACAACGGTGACAAGAAAGCAATGAAATTTGTTGGCCCACTCGACGGGACGATAATCTGGACTTCCAAAAGAAGAGCTGCAGTTTGACATTTGATGCTTGTTGCATCGATTGTAACAGACTTCACAGATGCTCTCAAACAATTGTATAAATCACGTTGCAATGTGTGCAAGTGAACCCATCATTTGTTTTAAATTTTTCCAGAGGGAAAGAAATGTTGTCAACTCCAATCACAAATGGACAAGTATTTCAAATGGTACTTTTGCCAAATTTCGTTACAATATGTGCTTTCGTAGTAGGAAGATGACTTGTTACAAGTACATCGTTAAGCCTTCTATCTCTCCAGAAAGTAAAAAGGGGAGGTTTTTTGAAGACCTGCTGGGTTATAGGGTCAGTCGTGAGGATTGGACGACTTTTGAGAATCACATAGTTGGCTTTTAAGTTACGGGGATGAAAAGTTAAAATAAATTTAGATCGATCACAGTGATCAGAAAGAGATGATAATAAAAGTACAGGGGTCCTCGAGTAACGACGGTGATCCGTTCTTAAAATACGTCGTAACCCTATTTTCAGTGTAATTCGGGAAATGTATATATGATATATATGTACGTCTATATATATACTGTAAATATACTGTACGTATTGTGCTATTACAAATGTAACATAAAAAATGATCTAAAAAGAGAAAACATTTCGTTACCACATGAAAAGTATTTACAAAAGATAAAACACGAGAGAGAGAGAGAGAGAGAGAGAGAGAGACGGAGTAAACAACCAAAATGGCGTATGTGCTGCCCCGAAACATAATATGCTGTACGTACAGCGATCTAAAAAATGTAACAGTTAATGACATTTTTTAAAAAAAGGTATCTCTAAAGAGTAAATAATTCCTTAAAACAAGGGGGGAAAATGTAAAGATGAAACTATTAATAAAACAAACCCGTAAAAACAAAGTTTTTGACTATAAATCCCTTATATATGAGACATAACTAAAAGTATTGATTATGTTCAAACACGACAAATATTTACAGACTGAATCTGTCCTAACTCCCCATTGCTTTTAACCCAGGGGTGGGGAGAGGGGTAAAGGTCTTGTCACCGATATCTGGACCGAGCTCAGCGTGACACGCAAAATGTAAACAAAAGCACGCCGGTACACCTGGTTAAAACACGAGATGTGTTCACCTATGGCTGGGGTGAAGTCAAGTGACACGTAAAATGTAAACGATAGCGACCGCTACATATAGTTTATAGAGATAAACTAAAATGCACTAATTTAATAACTGTACTTTCGATCGATCTGAATTTTTGATACAATGCATTGTTAGGTGACACGGGTCCGTGTGCAAAACTTCAGCTCGATTGCATGACGGGAAGTAGGTCATTTTTTACTTCTGTTTTTCCGCATTGCCCGCCCAAGACAGAGAGACAGAGACGGCGGTGAAGTTAATATAAGGGATTTAAAAACCAAGTTTTTGACTATAACTCCTTTATGTACGAGACGTAACTAAAAGAATGTTCATTATTATACACAGAGCAAGACCATCCAAAAATACAAAAATTGCACTTATGTCGTAAAACATGTTTAACATAATGCGCACCGATCAGGAATATGTTTATAAAAAGTGTTGTCAATAAAATACGCACCTTATTGCGCGACAGAAAGGTTGTTCAATAAAATACGCACTGCGACACTCTTTCTTAAAAAATAACATGTTAAATAGGAATAAAAAAAATAATTTAAAAATTCAATAAATTAATTACTGTACATTCGATCGATCTGAAATTTTGATACATAGTTTTTATCATCGCCACAAAACTGCCTGCTAATTTTCAGCTTGCTAGCTTACGAGGAAGTGGGTTAATATCGATCCAAAGTTTTGGCGACCGACAAGCAATCAAGGGTTCAACCAGACACCACGATTTAATATGAAGGATTTAATTTTTTAAAAACACGTAAAAAACAAAGTGTTTGACTATAAATCCTTTATGGTTTAGACGTAACTAAAAGAATGTTTATTATAATACGCAGCGCAAGACCAACCAAAAATACAAAATTGCAGTTGTGTCGTAAAACATGTTTAACATAATGCGCACCGATCCGGAATATGTTTATAAAAAGTGTTGTCAATAAAATACGCACCTTATTGCGCGAAAGAAAGGTTGTTCAATATAATACGCACCGCGACACTCTATCTAAAAAAATAACATGTTACATAGGAATAAATAAAATAATCTAAATATTTTATAATTTAATTGCCGTACATGCGATATATCTGAAATTTTGATACATAGTTTTTATTATCGCCACCAAACTGCCTACTAATTTTCAGCTCGCTTGCTTACGAGGAAGTGGATTAAAAATCGATCCAAAGTTTTGGCGACAAGCAATCAAGGGTGCAGACACCACGAGTTAATATAAAGGTTTTAAAAACGGAACTACGCGTAATATTATTTTTAAATTCCTTATATTAATTTCACCGCCGTCTCTCTCTGTCTTGGGATCAAGGTCGGTCGGTCGGGATGGCGGCAAAACAAAAGTCAAAAATGACCCACTTGCCGTGATGCCATCGAGCTGAAATTTAGCACATAGGCTTGTGTCACCTAACAATGCATTGTATTTAAATTTTAGATCGATCGAACGATAAGTTATTAAATTAATGAATTTTTAGTTTATCTATATAAACTATATCTAGCGGTCGCTATTGTTTACATTTTACGGGTCACTTGACTTCACGCCAGCCATCGATGACCACATCTCCTGGAGGAGGATTTCACTCAGTCCTAGGCTGTTATTTATTTGTCACGTTGGAACAAAATCAATACTTTAAGTTCTGTCTCACATATAAGGGATTTATAGTAAAAAACTTTGTTTTTACTGGGTTGTTTTTTTAAAATTTAAATCCCTTATATTAACTTTACCGCCGTCTCTGTCTCTCTGTCTTGGTCGGGCACCGTGGAAAAACAAAAGTAAAAAATGACCCACTTTCCGTAAAGCAATTGAGCTGAAATTTGGCACACAGACCTGTGTCACCTAACAATGCATCGTATTAAAATTTCAGATCAATCAAACGTGCCGTAATTAAATTAATGCATTTTTAGTTTATCGATATAAACTATATGTAGCGGTCGCTATTGTTTACATTTTACGGGTCACTTGACTGCACGCCAGCTGCCGGTGAACACATCTCGTGTTTTAACCAGGTAAATCACCTGGAGTTAAGTTAACGCGTTGACGCCACCCGTCCATGTCCATATCCCCTCTCCCCTTCCCCCAGTTTTAAAGCCAGTGGACATAATTTCGGTTTCAGTCTGTAAATGTTTGTCGCGTTTGCACATAATAAATACTTTTAGTTATGTCTCATATATAAGGGATTTATAGTCAAAAACTTTGTTTTTAAATCCCTTATATTAACTTCACCGCCGTCTCTGTCTCTCTGTCTTGGGCGGGCACCGCGGAAAAACAAAAGTCAAAAATGACCCATTTCCCGTCACGCCATCGAGCTGAAATTTGGCACCCGGACCCATGTCACCAAACAATGCATCGTATCAAAAATTCAGATCGATCGATCTTACAGTTATTAAATTTATGCATTTTTAATTTATCTATATAAACTAAATGTAGCGGTCGCTATCGTTTCATTTTACGGGTCACTTGACTTCACCCCAGGCTTCGGTGAACACATCTCGTGTTTGAACCAGGTAAACCACCTGGAGTTGAGTTAACGTGTTGACGCCACCCGTCCATGTCCAAACCCCCTCCCCCTTCCCCCAGTTTTAAAGCCAGGGGAGATAATTTCAGTTTCACTTTGTAAATGTTTGTCACGTTTGAACATAATCAATACTTTTATTTAGGTCTCATATATAAGGGATTTATAGTCAAAAACTTTGTTTTACTGGGTTGTTTTATTTTATATTTTTATGAGGGCGCGTTTGTAACCACGAAACAGCGTAAGTCGGGACAGTCGTAACCCAAGAACTTCCTGTACCTGTCTGGTCATACCTTTAATTCGATTGACAGGGGATGTTAAAACTAGATTATAATATGACCTATTTCGATAAAAATCCAGCCTTTCGTTGGTTTTTTTTTCCCATGAATTCTGCCTCATCACTATAGAGTCTCAGTAGTTGCGAAAATAAAATAGAGTTCTTACAAGATTTAGGATGGTACGATGCATACATAAGGAAACTATGGTCTGTCTGTAGACTTGAGAAAAATTGATTTGGATATTTTGTTTACATTCACTATGTCCAAAAACGTTAACAGCACTCCTATGGAAAGTGCAATTGAATTTGATCGGAGAATGGAAATTATCATCGAATTCAAAAAAAACTTTGCAATTTTGCATGTCCATTTTCATGATTCTAATGCAACCGTCAATGTATCTCCTGTAGTACTCTGGATAAGTACCTTAATAATTTTCACTCCATATGTGTTCCAAATTATCCATAAATAAACATGTATAACTTGGTCCCATTTTCGTCGATTGAACTCAAACGAGTTTAAATTTAGGACCAGCTTAGTCAATCGTAATACTGCAACTACGGGGGTTTTGAGAATGAGTTTCATTTTCAGGAAAAATGAGCTTGAGGAAAGACCATTAGCGTGAGGAATTGACGTATACAATGGAGAAATGTACATTATAAACAGTAAATGTTCTCCATTAGATAAAACCAGGGAATGCAGATATCTCTATACATATAAGACGCATTTGTTGTCTGTCTGTCTGTCTGTTCCCTAATAACTCAAGATCCAGACCACCAAATAACTTGAAATTTGGTACACGTACACAAAATTATACCGGAAAGGTTATTAAACAGGTTTCGTTCCATATATATCAGATACTGAGGGCCGGGGGCCCAAAATGTAGTTTTTCCTTATATGAGCTATATAAAATAAAAATTATTGAAAATAATGACGCAAAATAATAAACATTTTGGTGTCGAGATTAACAAGAAGGCGACTATCGCCATAAAATAATTGTTTTGTTGTTGTTGCTTTGTTGTTGTTGCTTTTGTTGTTGTAATTGTTGTTTTGTTGTTGTTGTTGCTGTTGTTGTTGTAGTTGTTGTTTTTTGTTGTTGTTGTTATTTTTGTTGTTGTTTTGTTTTTGTTGTTGTTGCAGTTTTTGTTGCTGTTGCTTTTGTTGTTTTTGTGTTGTTTTTGCTGTTGTTGTTGTTGTTGTTGTCCACATCCCTTGCCCTGCGACGACAATGTCCTTCATGTTGTTGTTGCTTTGTTGTTTAAGACGTAAAATAATGACGCAAAATAATAAACATTTTGGTGTCAAGATTAACAAGAAGGCAACTATCGCCATAAAATAATTGTTTTGCTATTGTTGTTGATTTGTTGTTGTTGCTTTGTTGTTGTTGCTGTTGTTGTTGTTGTTTTGTTGTTGTTTTGTTGTTGATGTTTTTGTTGTTGTTTTGTTTTTGTTGTTATTGCTGTTGTTTTGTTTTTGTGGTTGTTTTTGTTGTTGTTGCTGTTGTTGTTTCTGTTGTTGTTGCTTTTGCTGTTGTTGCTTTTGTGTTGTTTTTGCTGTTGTTGTTGTTGTCCACATCCCTTGCCCTGCGACGACAATGCCCTTCATGTTGTTGTTGCTTTGTTGTTGTTGCTGTTGTAGTTGTTGTTTTGTTGTTGTTGCTTTGTTGTTGTTGCTGTTTTTTGTAGTTGTTTTGTTGTTGTTTTGTTGTTAATTTTGTTGTTTTTGTTGTTGTTTTGTTTTTGTTGTTTTGTTGCTGTTGCTGTTTCTGTTGTTGTTTTTGTCGTTGTTGCTGTTGTTGTTGCTGTTGTTGTTGTAGTTGTTGTTTTGTTGTTGTTGCTTTGTTGTTGTTGCTGTTGTTGTTGTAGTTGTTGTTTGTTGTTGTTTTGTTTTTGTTGTTGTTGCTGTTGTTGTTAAACCCGGGAATAGCCGGGTACTTGGCCCTAGTTTTATTATATGGCTTTTGTCCTTAATGCATGATCGTAAATTTGCAGCAATAGGTTGAAAAATAGTATCCAAAACGTCTGAAATTAATTCAGTAGGACAAGAGCAGGCGGAAACAATCGCCTTCCAGGGTTTCCCAACTTGTGTATCTTTGGTAATAAGTATAAGCATGGTTTACCAAGATCACTGTCCTAAAACTTTTTTGCAGAATATGATAATTGGCCACAATCTATAAATTCTTCAAAAATCTCCTTAACAATTTTATTATTGGATATAATAGGATTGTTTGTCCTTGGGGTGTAAAAAGTTGCATCATATAATTATTTGGAGGCCTCTTCAATGTAAAGTCTTTTATCCAGCACAAAGACAGCCTCACCTTTCTCTGCCGGCTTAATAACAATATCTTGGCGTTTTTTGAGTTGGAATAGGCTCGCCATTCCTCTTTGATAAATTTGATTTTTTCCATGGAGTTAAGCGAAGGTTTTGGAATTGATTTTCGGTATTTTTATTGTAAAGGTCTCGTTGAACGAAAGAAACGATGGGAAATTGATAGTAATTGGTATTTATGACTTGTGGATCGAAGAGGAATAAATTTGAGACCTTTACTTAGAGCTGATATTTCTTGCTCAGTACGTGGAAGATCCGGTAGAATTTTTCTTTCTTTGGCTTCAGATAATAAGTTATAAGTCTCCTTATTAAGACCATGAATTTTCAAGAGAATTACATTGATAAGCAGGTGGTTAGTTTAAGTATTTTCACGAAGAAGACCCTTGAATTTGTTTGTTTTAATAGTTAGTTGAGAGATTTAAAGCTTTAGTGAGTCCAAAACAATCAAAAGCACATTTCTTGTCAATGGATGAAAGTTTGAGTCGATCAAACGAATTACAAGCACCAGAATGCAATTATTAAAAAAATTAACATGTGTCGTTATGGAGTCTTCTTAAATACTGGGGGTTGTAGGGCGTCTACGGCGCCCACTTTTTTTCAAAAGCCCAAGTTCCTTAATCGATAAATACGAAATATTAAACTTCCTAAAATGTATACAAAGTATTTTATAATTATAAATCCTCAAATCCTCTTTTTACATCGTTCCCTTTTCCAAAATTAAAATAAAAGCTACAAAAATGATGTCATGTAATTTTTGTTTTACGGCGAAAAACAACCACACGCTATTTTAACTGCTATGGACTGTTGTACTATTTCAAAAAAAATCTTTAACTTATAATTATTTTGCACACCTCCTGATGCACACCTTATATAAGCTCAAACAATGACGTCATAGCGTTACGGATTCCTCCATCCAGTGACTTGTGCTATTAGATTGTTTATATTGAAAGCGAAATCAGTACCATATTTTCGATAAGATTTGTTTGTAAAAGTCTAGATGAAGTCATAATGAAGTTACGTAGTTGATTTTGAGCAAGTTGAGATGACGTCATTTACAATAAAATATATTAAAATTGTTTTACAAACTGAATAAGTTAAAATTAATAATAAGAATCAAATACTGAAGCTTTTTTAATTAAGTTAACGTCTTTCCCACACTTTTTGACGTTGCTTTTCGAGCCGAGATGAACAAGACGCTGGTGACTCTTGAAGCTTTTTAAGTTCATGCTTTTCTTTTAATTTTGTTAGTTGAAGTTGACGTTGCAATGCAGATTTGACCCTTTTCACCCTGACTAAAACAAAAGTAGACTGCTAAATAACAAAAATTTTGACGTTGCAAAGCACTTTTGACCTATTTCACCATGATCTTTATAAATAAGACATAACTAAATGAACGCAATTGTCTTCTGTATAGAAGGAGCGTCTGCATAGTTAAAAATAAGAGACTTTATTTTAGAGGGTGACTTAGTATCGGTTTTGTGCAGGTAGAAATTTATAGAATGAGTGAATTTAATCTAACAACTTATATCATGTTTACAGTAAATGAATTAAGACAAGAACTATTATAAATAGTTGTTCTTTATATGCTTGGTGTCCTGTAGACTTTTTCAGCCAAGCTTTATAATTTAGCAGTGCAGCACTGAATATAGGACGAAAGATGGTAAAGAAGTCACCACCACCACCACCAATATTTGCTACACGCCGTAATTAATTTCGGAGTTCTAGTATTTTAGGATTGCACTATAATTTACGTTGAACTGATTAAGATTATTTCTTGTTTATTAACTAAAGTTAAACTGTTTTCAAAAAATAAAGTATGTTATGTGTCTTTATTTAATTAAAATAAGATGATATTGCAGGTTGGTTTTTTTTCATTTATACATCGGGATTTTTAAAATTTGTAATATATATATATATATATATATATATATATATTAAATTGTATTTCATATATTTAAGGTTTAATTGCATCTTTATAGCTGTAATTATTATCAATTTGAGAGTATCCCTCTTATTCAGTATATATTACCTGGACTAAAAGTTGTTATCTGAGTGCTTCCTGATGATGGGGTTTTTCCTGTGTTACGAGTAGTGAAGGAGAGTAAGGCTGTGCTTCGGTTTACTGACGTGTCGGGTAAAGTGGGGCTCACCACAGGACTCGTAATCACTGAAAAATGAAATCACGTTTAATTTGAAGTGGACATTTTTAACATTTCAATGTAGGATTTTAAACCTGTCCAACAGTAGCTCAATTTCAGCAAGGCGGTTAAGGTGATACTGTTGGAGGAATGTGTTCTTTAAAGAAATTTCTTACTGACCCCGGTAGAATGTTAGTTTGTTTTAAAATTCAAATTCATCTGATGGTCTTGATTTTCTTTTTTTGAAGAAATAATAGTATCATAAAAATCTGTTTTATGTTTACATCAATTAGAATAATGGGTTACGTGCTTTTACAGCAAATGTTGACAAACAGCTTTCTAGATTAAACCAAAACCAAAACACTGATCAAGAGAAAAAGAAAATAGGACAAATGAATTGCAGAAGCTAAGAGAAATATTATATAATATTATATTATAATATTATTCTCTGAAGTTTTAAAGTAAAATGATAGGGTATGGAGCAAGTGAAGTAGCTTTTAGAAGGATCTTTAACCACGACATTCAAGGAGAGTGTGTTGATAGTACTTTTCGAAGCCGCCTTTACTTTACACAAAAAATTGTCAGGTACCTGTTCAAAACTTGGTGGACTTGGGGTCACTCTGAAGCCAAGGGAACAGGCCACCGTTAAAAATTTGAATGTTCGCATGTGATCAGTTAAATATGTTTTATAAAGAATTTATTAAAATATATTTATATAGAAAAACAATTTTAAAAAACACACAAGTACCAGTAAAGTACAGTAAAGTAAAGCAGTTATCATCCTTGTTCGGTATGTCTCTATAATAAATAGATGTAAAAACAAAGTTTTTGACTATAAATCCCTTACATATGAGACATAACTAAAAGTAGTGATTATGTTTAAACGCGACATTTACAGACTGAAACAGAATTATCTCCACTGGTTTTAAAACTGGGCGCAGGGACGGTAGGGGGTGTGAACATCGACGGTCGGTGTCAACGCGTGAACTGAACTGGCACGTGAAAAAATTATAACAAATAGTCGGTTCAGATGTCCGATTAAACTTACCAAGCAAGTTAATATAAGGGATTTAAAAAGGCTTAAGAACCATAATTCATGTTAAGAACTATGTACATAACTAGTCAAAAATGACGGAGGTTTTCAAAATAAATACATATCAGATTACAAAATAACGTAATACAGAACTTTCATTTATTATATTTATTTTCATTTGATTCATTTATTATCACATTAAGCAATTTTATGCGGAACGCTTGAAAAGTGTTATTTTTGGTGTAATAAAATTTCTAAAATTAGTAGCACTATAAAACAAAATCGATCGCAGCGCCACCTAATAGCATTACATCCATACAGACAACGGGAATTATGTATATTGATTGCATTCATGTTTCAAATGGTTCAACTTTGCGCCGTTAACTAAATAAATAAAATAAGTATCTGATAATTAATGCAACACTCATTTTTCAGCTAGCTCTCGCGTGACTGGATAGCGAAGTCAATAGTACGCTCGCCTCACAAGATGTGGGGCATGGGATCGAGCTCACGCAAAACCACAATAATAAAACAAACCCGTAAAAACTAAGTTTTTGACTATAAATCCCTTATATATGAGATATAACTAAAAGTATTGATTATGTTCATACGCGACAAATATTTACAGACTGAATCTGTCTTAACTCCCCTTTGCTTTATAACCCAGGGGGATGGGAGAGGGGAAAGTTATGGTCACTGATCGCTGGACCGAACTCAGCGTGACACGTAAAATGTAAACAAAAGCACCACGGTACATCGCGTTCTCGCCCGAACTGAGCTGTCACGAGGAAAAAAAACAATAACAAACTGTGAAATTGAATTACATACCTCGTATAGAGATAAACTAAAAATTCATTAATTTAATTACGGTACGTTCGATCGATCTGAAATTTTGATAAGATGCATTGTTAAGTAACACGGATAAATGTGCCATATTTCAGCTAGATGGCTTGAAAGGAAGTGGGTCATTTTTTACTTTTGCTTTTCCGCCCGCCCAAGACAGAGAGACAGAAATCACGACAGAGAGACAGAGACGGCGGTGAAGTTAATATAAGGGATTTAATAAATAAAACAACCCCGTAAAAACAAAGTTTTTGATTATAAATCCCTTAAATATGAGACATAACTAAAAGTATTGATTATGTGCAAACGCGATAAACATTTACAGACTGAAACCGACATTATCTCCCCTGGCTTTAAAACTGGGGGAAGGGGGAGGGGATGTGGACATGGACGGTTGGCGTCAACGTGTTAACTCAACTCCAGGTGGTTTACCTGGTTAAAACACGAGATGTGTTCACCGCTGGCTGGCGTGAAGTCAAGTGACCCGTAAAATGTAAACAATTGGGACCGCTGCATATAGTTTATATAGATAAACTAAAAATGCATTAACTTAATTACGGTACGTTAGATCGATTTGAAATTTTGATACAAAGCATTGTTATGTAACACGGGTCCGTGTGCTAAATTTCAGCTCGATGGCTTCACGGAAAGTGGGTCATTTTCGACTTTTGTTTTTCCGCGGTAATAAATAGAGGTAAAAAAAAAGAATTTTAAAAACCATGTTTTTATAAGTGTACTAAAAAGAATAAAAAAATTTAAAAGTAATAAGTTTAAGTACATTTTCAAATAGTATGACTAACAACGTTGGGTGGGCGCTTATGATGTTTTACATATGCAGTTCACTCATTCTCTCACTTATAGATGTCTTTTTTGCCTTCTTAATTATACATCTTTAATTTTTATACCAAACACCGGCCCCACGTTTTTATTCATATGATATGAAATACTTGAACTTATAAGTTTAAATTATTTTCTTCTTTTTAGTACACTTACAAAAACGTGGGTTTTTAAAATATTTTGTACCTTTATTTTTTTAATACTAAAAACCTCATAAGCGCCCGCCAAACGTTTTAAAAACACGGTGATGTGGTCACGGGATGAACTCACAGATGTCAACAAAAGCAGACGGTACAGATGTTTATATATAGATAAATTAAAAAGTTAAATAATTTAATAACGGTACATTCGATCGATCTGAAATTTTGACACCATGCATTGTCATCCAAGATCTATATGTGGTAAAATTTTGAGATCTCTAGGACCATCAGAAGTGGTTTCAATTTTACGTTGTCAGATTTGAAAAATTGTGGACACGAAAGCAAGTTAATAAAAACGTGGTAAAAATTTTTTTTTAAAAACCACGTTTTTATAAGGGGACTAAAAAGTAGAAAATAAATAGTGTTTAATTTTTTTTTAAACACATTTTTTTTAATTTGACTAAAAATAAGAAAATAAAAGCGTGTTTAAAAAATACACGACACTTTCTTAAAGTATTTTATTTCTTTTCATCCAACCTAGCTTGCCAACTGTGATTTTTCGACCACAAGGAGGGTCATTCGTCATACTCAATTGCACATGGTCGTTTAGGAGAAATATATATATATAGATTGTGTTCTACATTTATTTATCAATTAAATTTCATTACTTACCTATGTCACACCTTTCCCCCATGTAGCCAAAGTTACAAAAATAACAGATACCAGTGACACTGTAACATGCGTTGTTTTGACAATTACTATTGCAAGAATTGATACAGTCTTTACCCCACTTGCCAAAGGGACATTCTGTAAGAGAAAGAGTTACATAGAATACCTTTGGACGTAGCATCTACACCCTATCATATTTTATAAACACTTAGCTGATAATTCAGCATATAAACCTTTTATACCAGTATGGAAATTGTCAAGGGTTTCGCTACATAAACGTATAGTATTCTCAGATTGCTGCATTAAGAAGAATGAGGCAGTTTTTGGGGGTATAAAGACATTTGTTTTGTTTCGTAAAGGAAGGAAGAATATTCCAGTACATGCCGCGACCTAGCAAAAGCGACTCCTGGTGGGAATTTGGACATCAGACGCTCATAACTAGAATGAGAACTGAACATTGTCCCATACGAAGCTACCTGTACAAGTTCAACACTAGACGGGAACTGGCCTGTCGGCTGTGTGGCAACCCGGAGGAGACGGTGGCACACGTATTCGAAGAGTGCCCCGACCTGTGCGGGGATTTGGAGGTAGAAGTCATAGTACCTGCAGAGGCGTACCTCCATGGCGATGCCCGCTTGATGGGGCACGCATGCGATAAAATGAACCGGATCCTAAGAGCTTAACGGCTCGACCCAAAAGAGAATGTACATTCACGTAAAGGCAGGAATTCAGACGTTGACAACGTTTCTTACTATCTAAAACGTTTTTTCTGAATCCCGGACTGCCAACCGGTACCGTCTGTAGAGCAATTGGTACTACGCCGGAAAGAAACATTAAATTAATTTCTCCGT
Source organism: Ampullaceana balthica (assembly GCA_944989445.1). Classification (NCBI taxonomy): domain Eukaryota; kingdom Metazoa; phylum Mollusca; class Gastropoda; family Lymnaeidae; genus Ampullaceana; species Ampullaceana balthica. The sequence continues at coordinate 59,288 of CALYLW010001552.1, forward strand.
TTTTACTGAATGGTATTTTTCTGGGAATTGTGCGACTTTCCAAATACAAATACTTGGAATATTTAAAATATATATTTTTAAAAATAAAAAATGAAACACGAAGAAAGTATACGAGAATCATATTTGGTGGCTAACCTTAAAACAAGCCTTTCACTATCTATAAAGACTTAATCTTGCCCTCCACTGAATACATTTGCCGTGATTTTTTGGCATAGGCTGTTATTTAAAAGTTAATACATGTCCCTTTCACGGCTAGCACTGTGACTTGAAGCATTATGGAAATGGCTGAAGAAATTGAGGCAAATTTGAGGATTGACATATCAATATTTTACGACCTCTACAGATATTGACAAGGCAATACTATTTGTGTATGTGCGATATTTTAAACAGAATCATGTGCATGATGATTCATTAGCGCCCTTTCTGCCAACTTGAGAAGAACTATTCAAGTCAATTGATGCCATTGGTGTTTATGAAGAAAACTAAAATGGTCCTTTTGTTTCAACATGTGCTCAAACAGTAGTGACATAACCGGGCGACTGACTGGTTTAAATGCTAGGATTAAGGAGATTGATCCTAAGATTGAATCTACGCATTGTATCATTCACAGGGAAATGGCTGGCTGAAAATCTCACTAGAATTTAAGTGTATTGTTGATGTCGTTAAACTTAATTACAACATCAAGCCACGCGCCGTTAACTCGCACCTGCTTGAACAGCGTTGTGAAGAAATGTAAGCAGACGACAAATGTATTTTCTTGTACACAGTAAAATATGGTTATCCAGAGGAATATAGCTAACCAGAGTATCTGAATGTCGATGCCACCTCAAAGATTTCTATTTAAAAAGAAGTTACCGACAGCTGCACATTCAATGCTAATATATGGGTACAAAACTGCCTTACCTGTGCCATATTCTGCCTGTTAAATGAATATGTTTTTTCAGGGAAAAATTACAACTGTTTTAATTTAAGTTGGCAAAGCAGCTGCAATTAAAGCCAAATTGGGGACAGCGCGTGATCTGAGACATTTTGGATTGTTTCAAATATTAGCTGGGATTTAAGGCTCGACTAAGACTGAGCATTTCTTCTATCAGTTGTTGCACGATCAGCTGTTTTTCCTTTTAAAAGAGTTTGAGTGCTACTTCCTAGCCACTCGTGAATGTTCATTCTCTTTTGGGTCGAGCCGTTAGGCTCTTATTACCCGGTTCATTTTATCGCAAGCGAGCCTCATCAAGCGGGCATCGCCATAGAGGTAATCCTCTGCAGGTATCGTTACTTCTCCTTCCAAATCCCCGCACAGCTCGGAGCACTCTTCGAGTACGTGGGCCACCGTCTCTTCCGGGTGGCCACACAGCTGACAGGCCAGTTCCCTTCTAGTGTTAAACTTGTACAAGTAGCTTCGTATGGGACAATGCTCAGTTCTCATTCTAGTTATGAGCGTCTGATTGCTACGTCCAATTTTCCACCAGGAATCGCTTTTGCTCGGTCGCGGCATGTACTGGAATACTTTTCTGGCCGTGCTTCCAGATGCCCAGCCCTGGAGCCATTTCTCTCGGAAATGGTCCTTAAGCCACGATCTGACCCCCAGCTGGGTCATCGGGCGATCGGGTTGGGGCTGACCTGAACCTTCTTTCGCCAACTTATCGACCCTGTCTGAATGAGTCTCGCAACTGTGCCCAGTGATGTACTGAAGGACTACTTTTCCGCCTCGTGCTAGGATTTTACCTACTGTTTCCAAAATGGCACCGACCGTTTTCGTCTCCAGAGAGGATCGACCCACAGTCTCGAGCGAAAACCGTGAGTCGGTGAAAACTACGACGGTCGGGAAAACCTTTCTTCTAGCTACACGTCGGCGCACTTCCTTCAAACCCTTGCAGATCGCCTCCATTTCGGCGGCGTCGTGACTACTGTATGCAGATCCGCACGGCCCTGACAGTTGGATACTGTCAGGTCCATGTTGAGGGTATTGAATTAGTCCTCCGTATCCACTTCTGCCATCCTTGAAACGTGAGCCGTCCGTGAAGACTTTTACCAAGCTGTCGCCATAAGCCTCGATTGTCTTCAGAGTCTCGTCTCGCTGGAGCTCGACTGGACTGGCTTTCGTCACCGCTGTATTTGCCAGTGTCAAACGTAGTTCAGGCAAGTCAAAGCTCTCATGTGGTCCTCGAGCAGGTACCAGTTGCATTCGTTCCCTGTGCTTGGGTATGGGGACTGAGTCTTCTAGTTCGTAGACCGTATCCATGAAGGATGGCCTTTTCAGTCGGGTCCTCTTTACCCATCGGTCTTGTAATTGGAAGCAGGGTTCGTCATGCTCCAACCTACGGTATCGCTCTACCGTGGTCATGATTGCTTTTTCTCGCCTTATCGCCAGGGGTTCTACGTTTGACATAATTTCTACAGCGGCTGTGGGTGTCGTACGTAACGCCCCGCATAGGAACCGTAGAGCTTGGTTCTGTATTCGGTCTAGTCCCTCAAGAGCCGTACGGCTCGCAAAGGCTTGGACCAGGAGGCTGTAGTCAATGGCACCCCTCACACTACCGAGATAGAGAGCTCTCAGTAATCTTGCATCCGCACCCCAACTAGTGCTAGCCATTTTCTTCACCATGGACAGTTTAGCTGTGGTTTTGGCGCACAATTCACGCACATGGTTATGTAGCTGAACCTTCTGGTCCAACTTGATTCCCAAGTACGTTGGTGTCCGATCCCAATTCAATCTTTTCCCACATATCTGAAGCACCACCTCATGCTTCAGTATATTCCGTCCATTTGTAAAAATGGAGTGGACCGTTTTCTCCGTATTGACTACTAGGCGCTAACGGTTGGCGTAGTCTTCGATTCGATTCAGATCTTCCTGCAGCCTGTTCTGCAGAGTTGCGACGTCCTTTCCGGAACTCCATATAGCCAGATCGTCAGCAAACATGGTATTCTGCGACCCCAGAATACCTTGTAGGTCGTGGACGTAGGCTAGGAACAATGTACTACTAAGGGCGGACCCCTGTGGGAGTCCGTCCTCTAGGCGCGCTTCGTTGGATAATGACTCCCCCCCTCGAGTCTTGATCGTTCTGTCCGTAAGGAACGATTTTATCCAACTGTACATGTTCGCAGTGACACCTAACTGCTGCAACTTATAAAATAGCCCTCCACGCCACACCTTGTCGTATGCTTGCTTTAGATCGAAGAACACCGCAACGGTGTGATTTCTCGACTGGAGTTCATTTGTAATCGTCTGAATTATTCGGAGAGCCTGGTCCATCGGTTGGCGTCCCTTTTCGGAACCCACCCTGCGTCAATGGAATGCATTTGGTCTTTTCGAGGAACCAGTAGAGTCGTGCGTTCATTAACCGTTCAGCTACCTTCCCCACACACGACGTGAGGGAAATTGGCCGGTAACTGGACTGGTGTTCGCCTGGTTTCCCCTCTTTGGGAATAGGGTTATTGTGGCCTTTTTCCACAGCTTCGACAGCGTGCCTGTTGTCCAAGTTCTATTTATGAAACTCAATAGTTTCATTCGACCTGTCCTGCCCAGATGCTTGAGCATTTCATTGTGAACTTTATCTGGTCCTGGTGCTTTGCCAGCTTGGCATTTGTTGAGTGCGGTTTGCAACTCTGTCATTGTGAAGGGGGCCGCTAAAAGCTCTAGTTTAGGGTCCTTGCGTTGTCTCCTTAAGCCCTCTTTGCGCATTCGGTCGATTGTTCGGCTAAAATCAGATCTGGCGCCTTTCTTGTTAACCTGGGCCAAGTGTTTGTTTAGCGCTCGAGCGCGCTTAACTTCACTAGCCCTTTGGTGTCGTCAAAGGGTTGGAATTCTTTGTCTTCCCCGCGCCAGATAGTGCATCTAAGAGCCGCCAAACTTTTCTTCCGTCTACGAGGTCGAGTTTTTCGCACGTATTTACCCATTTCGCCTTCTTCGTTTTGTCAACAGCGGCCCGGACTTCAGCCGTCAGTCTGTTGTACGCCCTACGAGCTTCGGGTGTCTTCAGCCTGGCTGCCTTTTCCCGTGCTTTTGCTCTTTGTTTCACCAATTCCGTCAGACTCTTGTCCAGTAAGGTCTGAACTTCTGTTTCCCGTTTGTCCTTGGGATCGTTCGCCTCGCAACCCCAAGGATTGTGTCAATAAACTGCCCGTAGGTGGCATCCATGTTGTCTCCTGCAACATCCAGCAGAGCGAGCTTGGTCTCGCTCTCGGCCTCGTACTTTCGCCAATCGGCCTTACGGAACTGCCAATGCCTTCTTTCAAATCGAGGTTTGCCTGCACCAAGCACAAATTCAATCAGGATTTGTAAATGATCGCTACCTACTTTCTTTAATACTTCCAGTCTATGCTTCGACTCTAGGTCAGCGGAAATAAGCGTTAGATCTGGGCGGGACTCCGTGCTGTGCCCCGTGTGCAGTAGTGTGGGTTCACTGTCTGCGTTTTGTAGACTGATGAGATTCGTATTAATACAGACATCTTCGATGTAGCGGCCTGACGCGTTCCGTTCGGCATAGTCCCCAGTCAGGAGACTGTGCATTAAAGTCTCCTGCTATTATCGTTCTTCCAAAAATGAGATCTTCCCCAACTGGAAGTGCGATTGGATTTCTGGGCGTATTATAGACGTTCGTGATTGTAAAGCCAACGTCGCCTTTGAAAACTCTTACGGTGAGAGTATCAGTGTTGCTGTAACACTTAACTTCGAGCAGCTCCATCGTTAAATCATTCCGGACCGCTGTGGCAAGACCTCGACATCGCCGGTCACACTTGCAATGGTATAGCGAGTAACCAGTGATATGAAACGGCTTCCCCTTAAGGAGCGTTTCTTGGAATAGTGCTACATCCACTTTCCGTTCGTGGAGTATTTTGGTTACTTCATGTGCCTTTTGCCTTATGCCACAGACATGCAATTGTAAAACTACCAGGGCTTGTTTAGGATGGCCCTTCGCACCCATACAAGGACGGCCAGTCACCGATTGACCGCTTGGACATGGCCTGTCGTTCGTCACCATGCCTCTAAGAGGCAACCAACCCAACGTACCACCATCCGCCGAGAAGGGGTTTAGAAGGTCCATTTCGGGACCTGCTTTTTTTGATAAATGAACCATACAATAGAGAAGGGGTAGGCAGAAATCTTCAACCCATTGAGGACGGTCCGTGTGCGTTCCGCCCCTTGCCCAGAGGGTCTTCCTGTCTTAGGCATTCTTAGCCGGGCACTGTTGGGTATGGGCCTGCTCCCACACCCAGCACCGGGCCTCTCGATGAGGCCATGCCCGTCCCTCCAGTTGTCCGGAGGGTTCCAGTGCATATGTTTTGGCGATTTCGCCAAAGTTAGTCAGTTTCAGGTCGCAGCCACTTCCACAACCCTACTTATCTCCCGGGCTCCGTAAAGGCCAACACCTTCCGAGAGACTTCCTAGCCACTAAAGACCACGAACTGTAAGATAATGGATCCGCGAGCCATTTGCTAACAGACCAGGCAAATCTAGTATGTCTATGCAAGAAGAAGTTTCAAACGCCGAAGAGTGCAAATGTAGACTGTCTTAAAACTACGTTCGAAACAAAATGTTTTTGCAGTTCTAAATTAAAATCATGGCGGAATATCCTGAGTTTCCCATAATTAAACGTAATTCCTAATGCCATTTCCGACATCCTATCTGTAAAAGACAGGTTTTCTACTGTGACCGAAATCAAAACAACACAGAAATAAACTGAAAATCAGCAAAACATTTCGGGGTCATTGTCTCCTATTTCCCCCTGATGGAACGGTCTCCTTGCAGAACGCGCTCAGAGTTCTCATTCATTTTCCGTTCTTGTAGTTTGAACGTTAAATAACTTAATATTCATTTTATGGTCAAATTGCATTTTATTTTGAATGCTTGTATTAAAACTATCCCATTGCCTTCGGACACATTATTGTAATAAGTCATTTTATCTTGGTATTATTACACCATTTAATGTAAACAAAAGAATATAGCAAGATTTAATGTAAATATATACCCATAACAGGTTAATAATATATTTAATATTTTCTTATACGTTTATGTCAATTTGTTAAAACTCGTGTAGAATTCAAAACTTAAAGAAAAATTTAGATAGAGAAAAATTTCACAGACATTTACACATCAAGATTTACAACAATTAGATCTATTAGTTTCAGTTTTAGTTCCAATCAAAGTTACTGTTTATTTCATTATATAACATGGAAAGTGCGTCAGTTAAATAATTTTAAAGGATAATGTGTTCTTCATTTATGTATCAATTTAATTTCATTTCTTACCTTGCTCACACTTGTCCCCCATGTAGCCATTTTCACAACTGTAACAGATACCACTGTCGCTGTAACATGAACTGTCTCGACAACTACTACTGCATGAATCGACACAGCCTTTACCCCATTTTCCCCGAGGGCATTCTGAAAGAGAAAGAGTTATATAGAATATCTTTGAGCGTAGCAGCTGCACCCTATTATATTTTTCAACAATAAGCTGATAATTCAGCAAATAAGCTTGTTATACTAATATGCAAATTGTCAAGGGTTTCGCAACATCAAACTTATAATATTCTCAGATAGCTGCAAGAGTGTCGGTGTTGCAAAATAAATCCTCCCCAATACAGATTCTGCCACGGTGGATTTATTTGAAAATAAATAGCAGATACTCTCAATTTGTTGGATAATAAATATCTTAATAATTAGTATTAAATACTAGATCTAAAATAGTACAGTACACCCTCTTAGCTGTTACACTTAGATGTGGAGTTATCCGGATCCGGATCTTTCTTTTAAAAGAGATTGAGCACTACTTCACAGCAAATAAAGACAACCAAACTGGTAAGCTATGGATCCACGAGCCATTTGCTAACAAACCATGCGAATCTAGTATATCTGTGCTGAAGAATTTTCAAACGCTAAAGAGTCTAAATTAAGACAGTCTAAAAACTACGTTCAAAACAAGAACTTTCTCGCTGTTCTGAATTAAAGTAATGGCTGAATATCCTGTAATTGCTATCGCGGAACTTAAATTTCTATTGCCATTTCCGAAATCATATCTGAAAAAATGTTTTCTCCAGTGACTGCAACCAAAACAACAAATATAATTATACTGAAAATAAACAAAACATTTCGGGGTCATTGTCTTCTATTTTGCCAAGATGGAACGGTCTTTTTACAGGAGAACACGCTGAGTGTTCTCCTTGATTTAGCTTTCTAATGATTTAACATGTTAAATAACTTAATATAATAGCCCAAGTCATTGGATGTGGAACGTTGAGGAACAATGTACAACAGTCTATAGCAGTTTAAAAAATCGTGTGGTGATTATAACTGTAAAAAAATTATATGATGTCATTGTTTGATCTTTTATTTTAAAATACAAGGTGTGCATCGGTGCGCAACATGATTATAAATTAAAGATGCGCTGTAAAAAAAAATTATATGACATCATTGTTTTAGCTCATATTTTAATTTTGGAAAGAAACAATGTAAAAAGAGTATTTGATGATGATTAATTATGCAATATTTTGTGTACATTCCAGGAAGTTTAATATTTCGTATTTATCAAACAAGGATAAGTTAATTGGGCTTTTGACAAAACACAAAAGTGGGAGCCGTAGATGCCATACAACCCCTATTATAAATTACTTTGTGTACATTTCAGAAAGTTTATATTACGTATTTATCAAACAGGGACAAGTTAGTTTGATTTTTGGAAAAGGTGGCCGCCTTAGGCGACCTAAAAAAAGTGGGCGCCGCATCACAACCTAGTGTTAAATAACTTAACACATTTTATGGTGTAACTGCATTTTATTTTGAAGGCATGTAAAAATACAATTTAAATACGAAGAATCAACGTCCACCCCCACCAAAAGCAAATCAGTTGGCCACTGTAAAATTTTTGAAATGTGACCGGTCTGCTGTGATATAAAGGTTGGGACCACTGCTTTCAATTTTATTATATGGAATAAATCAAATAAATTCTAATAGCACACGCTTAAATCCTGAAGAGATGATATTATAAAATAACTCAATGTGCCGTGTGCAGACTGATTGAGCGACGCCCATCAAATAAACGAATGGAATAATTTTTTTTTAAAATTAAATAAATTTAAAAAATTAAATTGTTTTTTTAAATTTTACGCCAAGTAAGAAAATAAGGAATGATAAAGAAACTTCTGTTTGCTAGTTATTTTTGTTATTTTAACTTTTGATAATTTTTAATTGGTTAAGTGATATAATTATATTTAACGATTGCTTTAATAATGCACACCAAAATATGGACTCCTTGAAAGACGATAAGATGTTGAACAAACAACAGTGTGAAAACTAATTGTTATTGCTAATCATTCATTCTATCTGAGTATCTCTCCACTTCCACTAGAGTTTCTTTTTTTATGAATTGGTCGTGTGAAAAAAATAAACTTGCTAATCGCTTTATCAAACTGACCAATCTCAATTAGTAATGCTCATAATGTTCAAACAGAAATTTCAAGAATATATTAATTTATTGCGCAATATGGGTTTTCGTTTTTTCAGATCATCTTTTAACAGGGATTCACTGCAATTGCTAAACTTATTACTTTTTATTTAACACAGTTTGATTTTTCTCTGGAATTGCTCTAACTTATTGGGTTAATTCAGTATCTAGTAATGAAAATATTTTAGAAGGAAACTTTTAATGTCTGTTTTATCGAATGATTTATATAGTTAAAACAAAAAAGATGTGATAAACTTTTTTTTACTGATGTAAAATATATTTTATATGTCAGGTTACTTGTATTCTTAAATCTCTTCCTGCTTTTCATTCTTCTTTAATGGCCTTGCTCCATGAAATGCTATGTTTGAAACATGGTTAACATTATTTTTCTCCCTCATTGAAAATTGGTTTGTTTGTTATTTATAATACTATCTTCAGATTTTCACCTTATAACGTAAACATTTTACCAGAGTTTTTCATTGATGACAAAACTATAGGCCTGAAGTTTGTGTACGTACTGCAATAATTTGAAGAATCGCACAGTTGTAAAAGAGAGCGTCATAGTAGCCTATGAGCGATGGGTGGAGAAGGCTACAGACAGAAGAGCTAGGAGGAAGACAAAAACATTGGGAAGCACAGAAATCGTGTGCAAAAGCTTTGGTAAAGACTATCACTCAAGGATAGGACTGCATAGCCACACGAGGAAATGCAACCCAACGCAATGATGTTGCACCATCTTTGTGAGACGGAGGGATGCATATTACTATTTTAAAGAATGATCTACTTGTTTAAAGCCGTAAGAGTTTAGTCACTATAAAAATTGCATAAGAAATAGATACGATTAGCTTTCTGGTCCCCATTATTGAAATAATAATTTGTAAGCAAATAAATATAAATTAATAATAACTTTTATTTTAAATATCCAGACATAAAAAGTTAACAGTTTTCTTACTTTTATATCAATTTGTTAAAACTCGTGTAGAATTCAAAATTTAAATGAAAAATTCCGATTGAAAAAAAATTCTCAGACATTTTCACATTCAGATCTACAATAATCATCAGTTAAATTGACGTTCAAATCAAAGTTAATACTTATTTCTTTATTTAAAATAAAAATTGTTACAGTTTAATACTGTTAAAGGATTTTGTGTTCAACATTTATGTATTAATTAAAGCTCATTACCTGGGTCACAGTTGTCCCCCGTGAAGCCAGCTTCACAACCCCGGCAGATACCACTGACGCTGTTACATGAACAGTTTCGACAATTACTATTGCATGTATTGACACAGTCTTTACCCCACTTGCCCCAGGGACATTCTGAAAGAGAAAATTATATGGAATATCTTTGAGCGAAGCAGCTACACCCTATTATATTTTTCAACAATAAGCTGATAATTCAGCATATAAACTTGTTATATTAGTATGCAATTGTCAAGGGTTTCGCAACATCAAACTAATAGTAATCTCAGATTCCTGCGCGAATGTAGGTGTTGTAAAATAAATCCTTCCCCATACAGATTCTCTCCTGGTGGATTTATTTAAAATAAATCCTCAGGGGAAGAAAATATTTCTTTCCTGATTAAGATAAATTCTCCCTTACCCTATAAAATAATGTATCCCCTAAAATACATCCCTCCATCACACTTTCAATATAGCACAAATAGATCGCTCAAAAACAAAAGAATAACGAATAATTACATTTTACTATAGAAATAGTAACATATATTTACATCAATACTGTTTATAGTAGTGTCGTAGAGAGATATGAGAGCGTGAAAACTACACAGTTTGACACCTCTCAAGGGCGTGAAAAAATTGCTCTATTACTTGAATTTTCGTTTCGCTGTAAAAAAAATTGTCCCACAGGCAGTGAGAAGTATAAAGCAGTTTTAGGTTGTAAAATGGCATATCTTTATTTTCATAAAAACAAGATTCAGACGGTGCCAAAGTTTCTAACTATATAGAGTCTAGAGTCTAGAGTATAGGCATCAATTTCAGCAGATTCATTTAAAAATAAAGAAATCCACTATTAAAGTCGGTAAAAGGGTGGGTGCAGTCCCACCGGGACCCCACCTGGACCACGCAGCTGATATGTTGAATGTTTGACCTGTTAATCTAGTGTATTTTTAAAGCTTTGTGGGCTATATAGTGTGTTCTGAGAAAGCTACACTATTAGTATAGTAATCCCTTTAATAACTCTACAGAGCCGTGTACTATATTTTTAATCAAATTTAAGTTTAAGAATTTACTAAAAATTAGCGACTTGTATTTAAATATTCTTTAATACTCATTTTTATATGCTACAGTAATTGTAATTATATGTTAGATTTGTTATGTGGAAAAGGCTTGAGTTGTTAGTGCAATTCTTAGATACGGTAAAGCTACACTATATCCATGTATTCAGCAGAAATCCGCATTTGAAGTCGGAAATTCGGGGTGGATGGGGCGGAGGGCTATACAATCAATTTAATTTATCGGGTGACACCAACTCTAGCTACACAACTGTATGTTTAAACGTGTGACCTGATTTTTGTTGGTTTAAGTTTTGGCCTCTATTGTGTGTTTTGAGACGGCTACACTAAAAGTAGTCAAATTCAAAGCTTTTTATACCAATAATGTTAATATATTTTAAAAGTAAATTTAATATCCGTAAGCGTAACTGCTGCTTGGATTTGGTAAAGTTTATTCTGTTAATGTTGTAGACGCTACCGGTAAAATACAGTTTTTATATTTTTAATTACTCTATGCAAACAAAAAAAATCGCAAATTTCGTTCAAGTCCTTAGAACAGATGCTACTCACAGACGTAAAGAGTCAATAATTACATGTTCCAAACATCGGTATCACTTTTTTGTATTATTTCATCATCCTTAGTTGTTCAGTTCATTTGTCAGTTAATTTTTAAATAGCTCTGGGCAAGTAGCCTCCCCTAAAATTATGTTGCTAGGGGCATGAACCCCTTTCTCCCCAACTTGTTACGTCACTAACTAAGCTTATGATTGTTGAATTTCCATAAATAATACACAAATGCATGTAGAACAAATACAAAATTTATTGTGTGTGATAAACATTAATGAGACAATTATTTATAACGAGCAACCAAGCCCGTCCAAGGACGTTCCGCCACCATTCGGTGGCATGTTGTAACTCCCCTTGAACAGCCGTCTCGACAGGCATACATGAGCATCACGTCAAAAATACTATTCATTATAGTTAAAATAAATAACTCGTAAAAACAGAGCTGTTGACTATAAATCCAAACGCGCATAACTCAAAATAAAGTATTGGAAAGAAATACTGCAACAAAAATAACTCGTTTTGAACGTCCGCGTAAACTTGATATGATTGGCTGTAGGAGTCATGTGTGTTTGAGAGACCAATCGCTATAGATGACGGGAGAGAAACTTGGCTTTTATTATATAGGATTTCACGTTATGTTAGGAATCTTTTCTTGCAATCTCAGAGACTTTCTTTAAAAACAAAGTCTCAGAGGCGAAGCTTTGTTTTAAAATAAGGGTTCCGGAAGACTTTATTTAGTTCGTGACTCTGGAAACTTTCAAAGCGACTTCACGATGAACTAAAGCATACTAGGCTTTACCTGACTCTTTTATAATTACAAATGAACAAAGCCAATGTCAAAGTTGACAACCAGGTTGGAGCAGAAAATTATAATATCATGTATGTAGACACATGAATCAACCGATACGGGATAATAATTTACTTTCCTTCAGATTTTCAAATGTTTGATATGCAAAGTGAGATATCAATCTTTAATGTAAATATCATTTACAGGCGAGCAACTTTAGATCAAGAATGAATCAAGGAATGGAGCTTCCTTTAAATGCAATACTTCAAACTCAAAGGAATTTCAAATAAATCTAATCTTAACCCTAAACCTATTCTTAACTCAAACCTTAACACAATCCTAACCATAAACCTACCCTTTCCCCTACTCTAACCTAATCTAACCATTAACCCGACCCAAACGCAAAAAACAGACTGTAAACCTAAGCGGATTTTTTCTCAAGACTTTTTTAAATTAACGTTTAAGCTAATCTCTTCATGCCATTTCCGAAACTGGCTGGTTAAATCCAAAAAACAAAAGCGATGATCGGAAATGAGCAGTATTATGTAAAGCGATACATTGAAATTCTTTTTGAAGCTTGCCTTATTCGGCTTTTGGATATAGCAAATGTATATAAAAATGAAAAGGAAATATTTCCTGATCCCTTAAAGCCCACGATCGGCTTAAAACATTTGAAATTTTCATTTTTATTTTTGAAAATTCTGTTATTAAAACTAGCTTTTATTAAATTTTTGTTTAACTTTAAAATGATATCAATAAAATGTACAAAACAGCCTTACAGAAGTTCTTGTGTCTTGATAAATTTTTTTTTACTTTCAAATAATGAGTTGAGTAATGATAAGTCGTTTTTTTATAATTATAATACTCAACTATTTTAAATAAGAACAATGCATTTCAACATTTATTCACGCAATTTCCCTTGGGAATTGCGTTTATATATTTGAAACGTCCGGCCTGTCGTTTCAAGCTTTGAACAGCAACTCCTCCTGAACCATACCAGATAGAGGGTTCGGGTCTTTTGCACATATGTTATGGAGGTCCCAAGGATGTGCATGGGCCAAAACAATTACCGAAAAGATTTACTGGATTTCCTGGAAAATCCAACAAACCCGAAAAAAATATCAGTGATGTGTCAATTTCTCGCCAACCATAACATCTATCTGGTTTAAACAAACGCCAAGCAAAAGCTAAAAATATTTAAACAATGTTGGATAAGAATTTTTGAAAAATCTCTTTTAGCTCGACTCCCGTAATTTTAGCAGTCATTTATTGTTTTATTTAGTTTCAGAATTTTTGATTTGAAATGACTTTTAATTTAATCTAGAATGATTATCAATGGGGTTTCCACTTCGTGGACTGTTGCGCGGTGCGCATTATATTGACACATTCTTGGTGTGACACTAAAATGATTTCCCTTGAATAAAAAAATCAGAAATTCTTTGTTGGAAATTGCTTTTAAATACTCATTTGAGTTTTTATTACTTTTTTAAAAGAATGTATTGCTAAAATGTATTTTCCAGATTTTTATAAACTATGTATACCTAATGATTACAATTAAATTTCTTAATTATTAAACAGAACGAAAGTATTTCTGAAATCATACCTCAATGATTTCTTCTTTTCGACAAAATCTAGAAAATTATATTTAAAAAATAGGCAAGAAAGATTACTATTGTATGAGAGTAAAATCTCTTTCCAAATCAATGCGAAGTACATTGCAGATGATTAATATGATTTTTATGTAAAAAGCATATTGAATCGACTATGTATAACATTACAAGGCAAGCATTTTACGCATGTTCTTAAATATTTTGGAAGAACAAAATTTAACTTTCAAAATGTTCCGAAGACACTGATCCAGATTTCTAATTAGCTGGAAAAAAATACATAACATGAATGCCAAATAGTATTGTGATTTACTAATTTTAGAGGAAAGTGGTGTTAGTGCAGATGATATTTAAAAGTAATAATTTCCCCAGGTAAAGAGTGCTTTGGTAGTTTATTTAATCATCACGTCCGTGGAATGAAAGTCAGTCAGATTAATATGTTAGTTAATATACAAAGTCACCGAAGAAGATGTCGACTTGTGAACATTTTGATTCACTTACACAACGAAAATTGTATTGACAGCTAAGTGTTTTGAGAGCTAAATACCAAATTTGATACAGAGTTACAGACATAAGATAAAAAAATTCTCAAATTGAAATGAATTTTTACAAAATCCGCTAAGGAAAGTTTTATTTCAGAATAAAGATTTATCATTATTAAAATAAACCTGGAACTATTAGGCTATAGACATTTGGCTAACAAGTACAAATAAATAAGCCGTTTGAAAAAATGTGCGTATCTTGTCTTATCTATTAGAGCGTTCCTTCCATACTGAAAATGATTGTCTCCTTTACTTAGAGTTTTAAATGTTGATAGTGTGCATGTTTTCTTGGTTTGATCAGTAAATCAATTCAAGGCTTGAATTCCCGACAGAAAAAACATGAAATTATTTGTGAATTTGCATAAGGAATAAGAAAAGTCTTTTTATCCCTATGTCTATTCTATGATATATTTTGTTATCTTTCTCTATTTAAAAGTCAGAAATATGTGACTTTATACAACGAACTTAAATAATGTGACTCAGTTTGAGCCATTAAATTAGGACTACCTAACAACTTTGAATGAGTGGTCACCAACAAGTTAGGAACTTTCGAACTGACTTTATCTTAAAAGTAAGCTATACTTTAACTATTATCCTAAAAATAAACCAAACAAAAAATGTTTTGACTATTAGAAATCGCTCCATGGCATTGAAAACGTTACTTAATCATATACTGAACAAATAAAAAAATTTCTAAGATGGTCATTTAATGCTTAAATATTTCCATAATCACTAGGACAATTTTCATTGGATTTGTTAATGTTGTTCAACATAGAGAATGCACTTTTAAATGATTGATGGTCTCACATTTTGTCTGAAGAAGTTTGAGAATGTTAATATCAATCAAATTAAAATTTGTTAACATATTTATGACTTTAGAAAATCTTTAAGCCATTAGGAAAAAATTACTAAAATAATTATAATCATCATTAGTACCGTGACCTTTGCGGTCCTTGGGGAGAGCGCATGGACACATCAACAGACAACGATCTCCACATTTCGCATATCTTCAGCGGTGGCTAGTAATTCATTCAACCTCAGCCCTGTCAAATATTTTATGTTGTCAAGCCAACTTTTAAGCTGTCTACCTCTTCACTGGTCTCCTTTTACAGTGCAGGATTATTTTTAAATCCCTTATATTAACTTCACCGCCGTCTTCTCTCTGTCTGTCTGTCGTGATCTCTGTCTCTCTGCCTCTCTGTCTTGGGCGGGCGGAAAAACAAAAGTAAAAAATGACCCACTTCTCGTGAAGCCATCGAGCTGAAATTTAGCACACGGACTCGTGTCACCTAACAATGCATCGTATGAAAATTTCAGATTGATCGAACTTACCGTAATTAAATTGATGCATTTTTAGTTTATCTCTATACGAGGTATGCAATTCAATTTCACGGTTTGTTATTTTTTTTTCACGTGAGAGCTCAGTTCGTGCGTTGACGCGACCCATCCAAGTACAGGCGTGCTTTTGTTTAAATTTTGCGTGTCACGCTGAGCTTGGTAGAGCGATCGGTGACCAGACATTTCACTTCTCCCACCCCCCCCACCCCCAGGGTTATGAAGCAAAGTTGAGTTAAGACAGATTCAGTCTGTAAATGCTTGTCGCGTTTGAAAATAATCAATACTGCTAGTTATGTCTCATATATAAGGGATTTATAGTCAAAAACTTTGTTTTTACGGGTTTGTTTTATTTTTAAAATCCCTTATATTAACTTCACCACTGTCTCTGTTTCTCTCTCAGTCTTGGGCGGGTGGAAAAACAAAGTAAAAAATGACCCACTTTCCGTGAAGCCATCGACCTGAATTTTGGCACAAGGACCCGTGTCACCTAACAATGCATTGTATCAAAATTTCAGATCAATCGATCGAAGGTACCGTAATTAAATTAATGCATTTTTAGTTTATCTATACACGACGTAGGTAATTCAATTTCACGCTTTGTTATTGTTTCGTTTTCACGTGACAGCTCAGTTCGCGCGTTGACGCCAAATGGTCGATGTACCGGCGTGCTTTTGTTTACATTTCACGTGTCACGCTGAGCTTGGTACAGCGATCGGTGACTAGAAATTTCCCCTTTCCCACCCCCATCCCCGGGTTATAAAGCAAATGGAAATTAAGACAGATTCAGTCTGTAAATGTTTGTCGCGTTTGAACATAATCAATACTGTTAGTTATGTCTCATATATAAGGGATTTATAGTCAAAAACTATGTTTTTACGGGTTTGTTTTATTTGACTATCAAATCGCAGCACATGACCTATCAATTCAAGCTTGCGTCTCTTTATAGTCGCTATAATTGTTTTTATTGGCGGTTATTCTTTCCCAGACATACTCTAAGTGTTCAAGGTAAGAGATCTGGATATTTTTTCTCATGCATTTGATTTCAAATGTCTGCAGATTGCGTTCAGTGGTTGCCAGTTAGTGTCCAGGTCTCACATCTATAAAGGACAATGGTTTTAATGAGATCTTTTTATAGCATGAGCTTTGTAGGAAGGCTATTGTTTTTTGCTAGGCTTACATTATTTAATTGAATGAAATAAATTATTATGTTTAACGCAATTCCCTTGGGAATTATGGTTATATATTTGAAATGTCCGGCCCGTCTTTTCGAGCTTTGAACAGCAACTCCTCCTGAACCATACCAGATAGAGGGTTTGGGTATTTTTCAAATATGTTAAGGAGGTCCCAAGAATGTGCCCGGGCCAAAAAAGTACCGAAAAGGTTTACTGGATTTCCTGGAAAATAAAAAAAAACCCAAAAAATCCGTATTTTGTCAATTTCTGGCCAACCATAGTATCAATCGGGTTGAAACAAACGCCAAACGATATCTAATAATATTTAGAACAATGCTGGAAAAGGAATTTTTGAAAAAATCTCTTTTGGTTCGACTCCAGTAATATTAGCAGCAATTTTTAGATAGCAATTGTTTTGGTTAGTTTCAGAATTATTGATTTGAAATGACTTTTAATGTAATCTAGAATGATAGTTAATGGTGTTTTCCCGCTTTGTGAATGCTAATGTTAGACTGTTGCGTGGTGCACATTGAATTGACACATTCTTGGTGTAACTCTAGAACAATTTCCTTTGGATAAAAAATCGGAAAATCTTTGTTTAAAATTGCGTTTCAATACTTATTCGAGTTTTTATTTTTTGTTTTTTACTTTCAAATTTTTTTAATGTCTTACTTATGCTAATAAAAGATGTTACATGTTTAAAAAAGATTTAAACTTATGCAATGAACACGATTAAAAGAATGGAGACCTACCAACCTTGCATGCAAACAAACGGTAGTGTGTAACCACACCATTCATCGTTAGCATTGAGTTTTGTAACGATAATCGCGACGCAGTCCTCCTTATTCTGGTAGTTATTTGGTTGACCAAAAATCCACATGGTGCTAAGATCTGCCCGCGTCTGATCGGCCCATCTCCAAACTCCTTCTGTGTTTATGTCATTTGCTCCAAACCAAACTTTAAGATAAGAGTTTATTAGGTTACAATCTATTTCATATAGTGCACAATTATAAGTTATCAGCTTACCTTATTAACAAACTTTAAAGATAATAATTTGTAGAAGGAATACAAATGTCTTTGCTTTGGTCATATTTTCATGAAAAATGTTTTTTTGTCCTTGTTATATTTAAGTTTTTAGAAAGATGTGTACTGTTAAATGCTAATTGATTCTGTACTGATTTAAAGATAACAGTGTAAAGTTGTTTTTTTTTAAAGAAAACAAATTAAGCGGTTGTTATTAAAATCTAAATAATTTTTACGATATGTAATAACCTAATTTAATATTGTTCATATTGTAAGGTTAATTTTTATTTTAAATTCAATGTAAACAATATTTTAATTCGTATATCATTTCCATATTGGTTATTAAAAATGTATTTTTTTAATTAGTTTAATTAATTGGAAGAAATTATTTTGAAATGAATCCCATCATATGGTAGTTTATGTGTGTCAATTAATATAGTAATTATATTTAAAAAGTCACTTTGACAACAATTTTACCCAGTGTTAAAACAAAGTTCACGGAGCTATTCATGTGCAAACTGATTAATGAATACATTATAAAGCAATAGAAATAAATTTATATTAAACACGAGATCTATATTTTCTTTCAAGTATAGAACGTAAAACAAATTACTTCTAAAAATCAATTAATGAGAAATAACGGTATTAATTCTGATGAATTGAAGAATGGCTACTAACTTGCATAATTGTTTACAAATTCTGGAGGAATAAATGTAGAAAAATTAATGTTTGGTGTAAATTGGGCAAGCGTGCCTCCACCTAGACGTTCCTCACAGTACGCCTGAAATGAAATACAAAAATTGAATGTCATCTACGTTTAAAAACATATAAATTATTACTTTCGATTGTACATGATCTTTAGGAAATTTTAAAAAAAAATAATTTGAATAGACTTGATTATTTATAAAACTTAAAAACTTTATAAGAAGTGTGTTCTTTAAAAATTTTTTTTAAAAACAACAAAAAACAACAACAAAAAAAAACCAATCACATGTCGTTATTAATAGACTATATTTCCTACAACTAGAAGGACATATTTTGGACTCAAAAATTTAAAACATACAATTTTTTAGAAATTTTTTACAACATGTAAACCTTTCTTGTGGAAAAAATATTTATTTCAAAATTAAAACGTAATTTAATGTTGTCAGTTTTTCATATTTGCTTTAAGTGACGTGATGTGGGCATATGATATTATGTTAGTCTAGGTCCTAGGTAATTAACTATTCTCCTGTCAGTTCTAGTAATTTACACGGGATACTATTAAAAGAGACAGGTCTATAATTACCAGTCTTTGAATTATTACCTTTTTTTAAATAGGGAGTTACTTTAACTAATTTCTCATCCTGAATCACTTAACCCTGATTTAGAGAGGATTTTTCACTGTTTCGTTTCTTTTTTTTATTTAATTTAAATGGATATTTGTAAAAAGCTTTTTTTTTCTTTTTAAAAATGTTGATTTCTATTTTAAAAATATTTATTTATTATAATTTTAAAAAGGTTTTCTGAAAAGATGATGTGATGATATTTTAAAAAAATTAAATGTTGATCATTTTTGGAAAAATGGTTTTACTCACGAAATTGAAGGCTACTACTGTTCACTTTTTGTTCCTTCTTAAATAATTTTAAAAAAAATATTTTTAATAAAAATTTATGAATTTTCAGATTGTCAAGTTTTTCAATTTAAGTTTATTTAGATAAAAAATTTTTAAAAAAATTTTAAACAGCAAATCTTAATTACTCAGATACAATAATTTTCAGTAATAGTTTCTATAATATTACAAGATGAGCGTTTATAGCAGGAAAGTGTTATTTGAAAAAAACACATAGCTTTCATTTATCATATTTTTTATGCTTGACTTTATTTAGAGCAAACATTCGAATGGTTTACTGTTAAAATTATAAAGTCCCCTTTTCAGTCCATGCTGGCAAAGAGGCAAGTGAAAAGCAGCATTCGCATGTTTATATAGCCTCAGCATGTGTATGGATCGTGTAGCTAGCACAATACCAAGCCGCCTTTACTTCATCAACTGACCTCATTCGGATTTTGGATGGACTCAGTGTCGCTCATTAGCCTCGAGAACAAGACTCTGTCTTCACAAAGACTCCAACCCGTGACAGCCTAGCGTGCTGCCGCCCGACCACCGCGCCCATTTAGATTAACAGAAGGTTTAAATACATTTAAAATGTATATGTGATAAAAATTATTGTATTGACTGGTGGGGGGTCGATGTGTCAGGTTACACCGTGATTAAAATATTGTTTAGGTCTTACTCCAGCAGGTAGAGATAACAATATTGATCCACTTACATATTTACACTGAATACAAACACTTTCATCTTACAAACCTGTATTTAAATCCTTAAAATGTTCCTTTAATTCTAAAGAAGGAGAGTAGACAATTCTAGAAGAAAAGGAATTTAGTGAAGACGTCAAATGAATTGTTCTGTCTTATTTATAAGTCTTGAACGATTTTCGAACTTTTTGCACTAAATCACAGACACGTGTTTAAACTACCTGTAGTAATGCTTAATAATTTTTTGCATTAAAATATTTCCAATATCTATGTATTAAAAATGTAAATGAAATTAATGTACAATATATTATGAAACTGGCATAATCAATCAGACCTGAGCGTCAGTCCAAGTCTTTCCCTCCTGAAAAAACTTGAAATATTTTCCATCGTTGTAAATGGATCCAGGCCACGGTGAAAATTGGTCAGATGGCACAGCTGTTAACAAAGATGTAAGATAAATCAGAGTTAGTTTGACATTCTCTATTTGAAGTAAGAAAGTGAGTGGTACAGCAGCGTGAGTGAGAGATGGAGACTGTGACGAAATTTATGGAGATAAAGTCATCTGCGCACGGGAACTGGGTAGAATAAAGGGGAACTCACTATTGTCTGACCCGAAACCATCAAAAATGCGACCATCTGACATGATTAGGTATGCACCGGGATCACATGACAGGTCAAGGTTGCCTAACCACTATACGACAAGAAAAAGCCAATCAGAAAAGGGGTGAATAAATTATCCATCCGGTATAAAGACCGAAACAACCCGGCAATCACTCTCTTTTCCGCCCAAGACGTCAGCCGAGTGTAGTGCCTGTGTGACCGTAATTCATACCACTATATCCGCATCCATCCTTGCAGTGGAATAGCCGACATTACTTTACTGACCAGAATCCTTGTAAGTTTCACTCTAGCTTTGTTTCCTCGTATGTATGTACATATTTCATGCAATTATCTAAATGTCAACGCTTCATCGCACACACTGACAAGGGGAGCGTGCAGAACCAACCGCCACACGGAGCGGGGCGCGACGACCCCATTGCATTTTAGTACCCACGCCATAAAACATAAGGTTACCAGCATAGCCTTAATGATGATAAAGCTAGGCCAAAGAAGGGACAGTTAATTTGTTGTATCACTTTATCATTAGGAACCAGTTTCCACTATTGTATAAATTGTGTAAATAAATTTACTGTTACATTTTACACCCTTTGGTCTGTTGATTATCGATTGAGAGAGATCACTAAATCACTAAAGTTTATGCGTTGTGAGCGGGAAGGTGATATTTAAACATTATACCCCTAGACAAACTTGCCAAACATAGATTCTCATCTTTCTCGCCACAGAGACATAACTGTGAGGCTGTTTGGTTACAGTGTGATAAAGAGACTGCTATAAGTTTTGATGAGTGCAAATATAAACACAACCTGTAGTTAGGCTAAACTTAATCTGACAATTAAGCTTGTCTTGGAGATATGTATGGGTTATGACATACTTTTGACGAGGACCATTTTCAAAAATATAATAACTTTATTTGATTCAATTTAAAGTTATTTCTGAATTAATTTATGATCAGAAAATTATTGATTGAAAGAAAGAGAAAAAAAACTTTAATTTTAAAAGATTTATTACATTTTTCCTAAGTAGGTCAAATAATAAATGGAGAAAAAAAGTTTTTTCACTCAATTGGCTGTTTCTCTTCAAATATATATTTCTTAAAAATAAGACTTTTCTTGCTTACTTTAACAAATTTTACAAAAGAAATATTATTTTATTTTTAATATTCTATGTATATTTTAAATATACCAGCAGACTTTACTTATGGAAGTTAGTTGGATTCTTAACTATTAATTGTACCAAATGAATGAACAAATCTTTAATAGCATATTTTTTTGTTTTTAAAAACGTGAATTTTTAATAAAGAATTAGTCGTTTAAAATTAACCATATTTTTTTTCACATGAAACTTATTTAAATTTCAATCTAACTGTGAGTAAAGTTATGTCATGCTCTCTATTTTGCTCCAAAGTATGACTTTCGACATATCTTTGATATGTCATGTTTCCGTAGGAGTGTTTCGCCACTGGCCGATGTACTGTAAACTGTAAATGACCAGTGTATATTTTTTTCCACGGGAAAATACCAAGGACATTTGAAGCGAGTTTAAAATAAATTTAAGAAAACTTGGCCTTAACTAGCAGAAAAGGATTATGTATTAATAAATGTAGACACATAAATCAACTGACATGGGATGAGTTTGTGATTTGTTTTAAATTCAAGAAAAACTTTATTTTACCTGTGGAAAGTTTGGTTAGCACAACTACAGTGTGACAATCTGGGATGTAGATACATTAGTAAGAGATGAGGATCTTCAGAATGTAACTCAAGAAATGATGAATCCTATAAATGCAGCAGATGACTACACAAAGGAAAATCAAAACTAACCTAAACTTATCAATAAATCTAACCTTAACCGTAACCCTAACCTAATCGTAGGAAAAATTTTTTTTTAAATTTTCTGTTAACAAATTGTTTTATTCAAACTTAAGATAGTCACGCCATGACATTTCCGCTACTGCCTCGTCAAATATCAAAATTGGGAAATAAGCCGGTGTTAGAAAATAAATCCTCCCCTTCCACCCCCCCCCACCCGTTGGTTTTATTTTAAAATAAATCCTCCGGGGGATGCGAAAATACTTTCCTCCAGATTAAAATAAGTTATCCCCTACCCTATAAAATAATGTCTCCCCAAAAATAAATCCTCCCCCACCCCATTACGCTTACAATACAACACAAAATTATCACTAAAAACAAAAGACTGGTAATGGTCACACATGTTTACTTCAATACTGTTTATGATAATAGCGTAGCTAGAAAGATATGAGTAGGATGAGGAATATACCGTTTGACACCAATTTCAGGGAGGTAATAAATGTTGTTGTTTTTTAAATGCATACTCACTTAATTTTACGTTAATTTTTGACAGTATGCTAACCCAAAAATAAAGTGCATAATTGTGTTGTGTTCCTCATCACTATTATTATTATACAAATGCACCTTTTTTGTGTATAAAGGTAGATAAGTTGTTTGTTTTTTTTTGGGTTTTTTTTGTTTCTTTAGTGGGGTTTGGTTGGCAATTCTCAATGCGATTTCATATGACGCCTGCACTAATGCTATGCTGGTTTGTTGAAAACTTCCTATTCGATCAAGTCTCTGCTGTTTGCAATTAGTTTCATGCTAACGAAAGAACATACAATATTTTTAGCGTGCTCGGAATGCTTCATCTCTAAGTGACGTTTGAGTTTTCAAGGTTTCCTAGGCTCATATCGGAGAGCAACTTTGCACAGTGCTCACTTTTGCTTATCTGTTCTATTGCTAGTCAAGTTAGTAAAGCCGAATTTCAGATATTCTTCTCAATACTTAAGTTTTTTTTTCATTTATGGAGAAAGAATAGTCGAGTTTTTTTAATAATTATATGCCATATAAATAGTAATATAAAATATACAAAAAGGAATTAAATGTGAAAATAATAATTAGAAATGTTTGCTAAGATAAAAATAATAAAACACGTCGTGAAGCTCCCTGTATAAAGAATTCAATAAGACTAAAAATATTCCAAGATTGGTGCCGATCACATTAGTGTGACGCAAAAAGCAAGGTAAGAAACGGAGACTACTCACAGTGTCACGTGGTAGTCACGTGAAAATATACTGTTAATTTTTAAGAGTCAGCCGACAATAAAAATGCACGCGGGAATAACATGATCGCTAAGGACAGGGTTAAATCGGAAGAAATAGTTGAGAACGATCATATTTAAACGCACACGCAAACCTAAATCCCCGAATAAAAAACCAATACTACCCTGTTGTTTAGCCATTCATCGGGGCACCTGGTTAAGTGAGCGACCAATCATGAAGCATACTTTGAAGAACACGTTACAGTTATTTGTTGAATATTGTTTTGTAGCTCGAACTGTTAAAAATTAATTAATACTTATAGCTATTTATATTGATAATCTTATAACTTCTCTATTCGGCATTAGTATTAAATGTATTTATATCTGTCAATTTTGCTCCATTGGAGTCGGACCCTTTTGGGTCCACGGGAAGGGATTGGCCTCTGCACGGCAAGGGAGTGAGTAAGGTTGTGAAAACGAATGCGACCTGAAACCAACAAGCGGGCAAAATCGCCAAGTCAAATCACTGGCCCCTCACGGACAACTGGAGGGGTGAGCTCGGCCTCTCTGGGAGGCCTGGTGCTGGGTGTGGGAGAAGTCTCACACTCAACAGTGCTCGGCTAGGAACGCCGAAGACCGGAAGACCCACTGGGCAAGGGACGGGACACACACGGACCTTTCTCATTGGGTTGAAGATTTTTGCCTGCTCTCTCTATTCTATAGCTCATATATATATATATATATATATATATATATATATATATATATATATATATATATATCGAAATAACGCAGGTCACGCAATGGACCTTCTAGACCTCTGTTCAGCGAAAGGTGGTACGCTGAGATACTACTCCTCTTGTTGGTGTGGTGACAAACGATAGGCTGTGCTCAAGTGACCAATCGATGATTAACTGTCCTTGAATGAGTGCGAGGGTTGACCCTCCAAAAACTCGGGTTGTGTTACAATTGAATGTCTGTAGCATTAGGCAAAAGGCGCACGAAATAACCGAAACACTCCACGAAAAGAATGTGGACGTAACGCTATTTTAGGAAAGCCGTTTCATATAACTGGTTATTTTTCCACCATTGCACATGCAATCGGTGTTGACGAGGTCTTGCAACAGCGGACCGAAATGATTTAAAGATGTAATTGCTCGAATTCAGGTGTTATAGCAACACTGATACTCTCACCGTAAGAGTTTTCAAAGACGACGTTGGCTTTAACATAACTAACGTGTAAAATACACCTAGGAAACCGATCACAGTCCCAATCGGTATCGAGGTCACATTTAGTAGGATGATCCTAGCGGTACACTTTAATGCACAGTCTCCTGACTGCGGCTACACCGAGGGTAACGCGCCAGGCTGTTATATCGAGGACGTTTGCGTCAACACGAATCTCATCGGGCTATAAAATGCATACGGGACACAGCACGGAGTCCCGCCCAGACCTAACGCTAATCTCAGTGGTCCCAGAATCCAGGCGCAGGCTGGAAGTATTGAAGGAAGTCTGGACCGATCCTCTCATTATCCTAATTTAAATTTGTGCTCAGTGCCGACAAACCTCGATTTTAAAGAAGGCATTCGCTGAATCGTAAGGCCGATTGGCATAGGTATGAGACCGAGAGCGAGACCAAGCTCGCTCTGCTGAACATTGAAGGAGACAATGTGGATGCCACTTACGGATTGACACAATCCTCGGGGTTGCGAGGCGAACAATCTCGAGGACAAACGGAAAACAGAAATTTAGACCTTACTAGGATAAGAGTCTGAAAAATTTGGTAAAAATATAAGCAAAAGCCCGGAAAAAAATCGCCATAATGAAGACGCCGGAAGCTCGAAGGGCGTACAAGAAAATAACGGCCGAAGTCCGGGCCGCAGTCGACAAAGCGAAGAAGGCAAAGTGGGTTAATACATGCGAAAAACGTCAACCTCGCAGACGGTAGAAAGCCTAGACGGCTAATGGATGCACTATCAGGCACAGGCGAAGCAAAAAATCCCAACCCTTTGACGACACCAAAGATCCAGAGGGCAACTGAAGTAAAACGCACACGGGTGTTGAAGAAGCACTTCGTCTAGGTAAAGAAGAAAGGCGCCAGATCTGATTTCAGACGAACCCTTGACCGACTGCTGAGTGAGGGTTTAAGAGGACAAGGCATGGGCCTTCACCTAGAGGTTTTCTCGGCCCTCTCACAATGACATAATTGCAAACTGCGCTAAAAAAAGTGCATGACTGGCAAGGCATCAGGGCCAGACAGTTCACAATGAAATGCTCAAATATATGGTCAAGACAGGCCAAATAAAACAACTGAGTTTTATGAACAGAACTTGGACTAAAGGCACGCTACAGAAGCTGTGGAAGAAAACCACAAAAACCCCAATTTCCAAAGAGGGGAACCAGGCGAACAACCGTCTAGCTACCGGCCCATTTCCCTCAAGTCATGTGTATGGAAGGTAGATGAACGGTTAGAGACCACATGACTCTACTGGTCCTCGAGAGGACCAAAAGCATTCCAAAGACTCAGGCTGGGTTTCGAAAGGGACGCCAACTGGCGGAACAGTCTATCCCTTAAATTTAGTCAAAAACGGATGAACTCCAGATGAGAAATCACATCTTAGCTGTTTTATTGATCTGAAAAAAAGCTTGCGATAAGTTTGATATGGAGAGCTAATTTATTTCATTGCAACAGTTAGGTGTCACTTCTAACATGAACCGCTGGATACAATCTTTCCTCACAGACATAACGATCGAAACCCGAGTTGGAGAAGCACTATCCAATCCAATGAGGCACGCCTAGAGGACGAACTCCTGCAAGGTTCTGCCCTAAGTTTTACATTGTTCCTAGCCTACGTTCACAACCAAAAGGCATTCGTGAGACGCAGAATGCAATATTTGCTTACGATCTGGTTATATGGAGTTCAGGAAAGGACGTTGCTACACGACAGAATCGGCTGCAGAACGATTTGACTCAGATCGAAAATTACGCCAAATAATCGCGCTTAGTGATCTATACGAAGAAAACTGTCCATTTCATTTTCACTAATAGACGGAATGCCCTGAAGCACGAGGTGTCGCCTTAGATATGCTGAAAAGGTTGAGTTGGGATCAGACTCCAATATACTTGGGAGTTAATTTGGACCAAAATGTCAAACTTCACTAACATGTGCGTGAATTCTGCGCTAAAGCCACAGCGAAACTGTCTGTGGTGAAGAATTTAGCGAACACGAGTTAGGGTGCGGATGCAAGACTACTGAGAGCTCACTATCTCGGTAGTGTGAGGGACGCCATTGACTACAGCCTCCTAGTACAGGCCTTTTCGAGTCTAGAGGGTCTGGAACGAATAAAAAACCAAGCTCTTCGTTTTGTTTTCAGAGCGTTACGGACCACACCCACAGCAACCGTAGAAATTATGTCAAACGTTGAATCCCTGGCGATATGGCTGGAAAAATCAATCATGACCACGGTGGAATGTTATCGTAGGTTGGAGCATGACGAACTCTCCTTTTTACTACAAGACCACTTGGTAAGGCAGACATGACTGTAGAGACCATCCTTAGTGGATACTGTCTACGAACTAAAGGACTAAATCCCCATACCCAAACACAGGAAACGGATGCAACTGGTACCCGCGCGAGAACCACATGAAAGATTTGGATCTGGTGTACTAATTCAATACTGTATCGAACAGTTTGTAACTCTCGGGACCGTGTGGATTTGCATACGTAGTAACGACGCCGGACTGGAAGCAATCCACAGACGTTTGAAAGAAACACGCTGACGTCTAGCTAAGCGAAGGGTTTTCCACACCGTAGTTGTCTTCAGCGACTCAAGACTTTCACTCGAGGCCGTGGGTCGACATCCTAGCACGTGACGGCATAGTAATCCTTCAGTACATCACTTGGCTCAGTGGTGTGGCGCAATCGGACAAGGCAGATCAATTGGCAAGGGAAGATTCCGCTCAGCCCAAACCCGACCACCCGATGACCAAAATGGGGGTCAGATCGTGGCTAAACGACCATTTTCGAGAAAATGAAATGAAAAAATAATACCCCCCCTTTCCAGTCCATGACGGACTATGGGGCAAGTGATGTAGCGTTAACACGCTCTTAGCCACCACTAACGAGCAGGGGAATGTGTTGCCAGCACGATGCCCGCAGGGGCCTTGCCAGTACCTGGGCTCGAACCCGCCTCGGATCGATAGTCCAGTGCGCTACCACTTAGACCATCAAAATCGTTCGATGGCTGGGCATCTGGATACACAGCTAGAAAAGTTTACCAGTTCATTCCACGACCGAGCAAGACCGATTCCTGGTGGGAAAATGGACGAAGCAATCAGACACTCATAAAACGGATGAGGACTGAGCACTGTCCCACACGGAGCACCAGATACAAATTTGACACTAGAAGAGAACTGGCCTGTCGTTTATATGGCACTCTGAGGAAACGGTATAGCACGTGCTTGTGGAATGTTCCGAGCTGGCTGGGGACTTGGACGGAGAAGTTCCGTTACCTGCGGAAAAGTACCTTTATGGCGATGCCCGCTTGATGAGGCCCGCCTGCAATAAAATGAGCCGGGTTCGAAGAGTTTGAACTCAACCCAGAAGAGAATGTCGATTCATATGTACTAGTATGAATTTAGCAGTGCAAGATTACATTAAAGTGAATTTTTTTTTGTCGAATGTATTCGTTGGCGACCAAGCTGATGAACCCCAGAAAACTCTTCGCGACCTCCTTTGGGTTGCGACCCATAGTTTGGGAACCCATGCTATAGGGGGGGGGAGGATTTAATCTGCAACACTGGACCAAAACATCCAGTAGCACATTTCCATTCCGACAGTCTTTATCAGAGTTATATGTGTTTGTAGTGGTACAATGATATTTGTACTCACAATTTGTACTGAACCTTCGACTGAGACATAATATGTGACATTAGTAATAAATATTTTTAACGACCTTTAAATAATAATCTATTAAGAACTTTTTAAAACCAATTTTCGAATTTCAAATTCTTTGTATTGTTAGTGCTATAAATACATACCTGACATGCTCAGTCCTATTTGACAGAATGTAAACACAGTCAGTACTTGTGAAAATGTTCTATGTTTCATTATTTTGCACTATTCGACAGTTTAAAAAATAAATAAATTCGTTAAACGTTGTATATTGTTATATTGATTTATATTTCAAAATTATCTGTTTACTAATTCATATGACTTTTTGTCGCTCTGGTACCAGTGTCGAACACGTATAAATGCGAAGTTTCCAGCCAGCACGCGCCCTGTGAATAGTGATGTGTATGAAAATATTAAATATTATACAGATAGTTCTTATTGTCTGTCATATGTTAATAGATTTAAATATTTCTTCACCAACAATGGAAATAAATAGTTATATTCATGATAGTATTCCTTTTCTTTTATTACAACACAAATATTTCTATGAGACCAGATGACGGCAGCAATATCTTTAAAACAAATATTTTAACTGGTTTTAAAATAAGGTTCAAATATAATTGTTCACTCATGCATTTGTATATTATAAGTAAAATGTATAATTCTAATAGTTAGAATAGCATTTATAATAACGATTGAAGTGAGATGTAAGTATGTAATTTGAAATGTTGGTTTGTAGGTGGATGGGTTATGTTTGTAGGTGGATGGGTTATGTTTGTAGGTGGATGGGTTATGTTTGTAGGTGGATGGGTTATGTTTGTAGGTGGATGGGTTATGTTTGTAGGTGGATGGGTTATGTTTGTAGGTGGATGGGTTATGTCTGTGAGTGGATGGGTTATGTCTGTAGGTGGATGGGTTATGTCTGTAGGTGGATGGGCTATGTTTGTAGGTGGATGGGCTATGTTTGAAGGTGGATGGGTTATGTCTGTAGGTGGATGGGTTATGTCTGTAGGTGGATGGGTTATGTCTGTAGGTGGATGGGTTATGTTTGTATGTGGAGGGGTTATGTCTGTAGGTGGATGGGGTATGTCTGTAGGTGGATGGGCTATGTTTGTAGGTGGATGGGTTATGTTTGTATGTGGAGGGGTTATGTCTGTAGGTGGATGGGCTATGTTTGTAGGTGGATGGGCTATGTTTGTATGTGGAGCGGTTATGTCTGTAGGTGGATGGGCTATGTCTGTAGGTGGATGGGCTATGTTTGTAGGTGGATGGGCTATGTTTGTAGGTGGATGGGTTATGTCTGTAGGTGGATGGGTTATGTCTGTAGGTGGATGGTTTATGTCTGTAGGTGGTTGGGTTATTTTTGTAGGTGGATGGGCTATGTCTGTAGGTGGATGGGTTATGTCTGTAGGTGGATGGGCTATGTCTGTAGGTGGATGGGCTATGTTTGTAGGTGGATGGGCTATTTTTGTAGGTGGATGGGTTATGTCTGTAGGTGGATGGGTTATGTCTGTAGGTGGATGGTTTATGTTTGTAGGTGGATTGGCTATGTTTGTAGGTGGATGGGCTATGTTTGTAGGTGGATGGGTTATGTCTGTAGGTGGATGGGCTATGTTTGTAGGTGGATGGGCTATGTTTGTAGGTGGATGGGTTATGTTTGTAGGTGGATGGGTTATGTTTGTAGGTGGATGGGTTATGTTTGTTTGTGGGTTGTGAGTTTTGAGTTTCAAATGATCAACGATTTCAAAGACAAAAAATGTATTATCGAAAAGGTACAAGTTTGTTGAAATGTAAGTATGAATCAAGTAATTTGGCCCAAATGCGAATTAATATGTTATAAATTGTGTTTAAACAAATTATTAGTCTTTACGATCCGGTAAACATAGTGCAATGTATTATTCTTAAGATGAGACAAAAGGGAGATACATATCAAAATCATTTCACCGATATTTATGTTAAAATATTTACTTTTATATTACTTACAAAATGTTTTAAAGAAAATTTCAAATTTTATTTGTTAAAAGGTTATAAAAACATGTTTCATATAATGCACACCACGTGACAGAATAGCATAAGCATTTAGAGATCGGGAATATATTTTTAAAAGGTATCGTCAATATAATACGCACTGCACCGCGCAAAAGGAAAATATTAAAAAGATTGTTCAATATAATACCCACCATGACACTCTAGCACAACAATTAACATGCTACGTAAAGATAAATAGAGATAATCTAAAAATTCATTAATTTAATTAAAGTAAATTTGATCGATCTGAAATTTTGATAGATCATTTTATCGTCGGATTGCTAGCACACGAGAAAGTGGGTTAAAATAAATCAAAACTTTTTTCGGCAATCAAGCAAGGCGTCCATCAATCAAGCAGACGCCACGAGTTAATATAAAGCGGTGCTTCTCAAACTTTTTCATATGAAGGACCGACAGGAATTTTTCCCATTGCTCCACGGACCGGTGCTCTATTTTCCCTGTACTGACGTGATAGCACAATGAGCCCCTACATAGCCTAAAGCCCTACAAGATTAAGCATGTATTTGATTTGTTTTATGCTACATATCATAGAACAATTTTGAAAAAGAATAAACCGAAGCCTTTATTGCTAGATGCTCATATACGATCGTCCTCATTTTGAATAAAAATGTGTTGATGATGGCAGCCATTGTTATTGTTTCAACAGTTTTTAAATTGATAGTACTTTAATAAATTTATATCCCCACTTAAGTCTACGTTTTATTAAATAGATAATAAAAAGTCATGTTTATTTATTTTAAAAAATGTTGAAACTATAATAAGTACATTATAGGTTTTACTTATTTTTTGCAAGTTTATCAAGTTTTTGTTCGATTGAGAACGACGCTACACGCAAAAGAGAAAAAACATCCATACTGTTCTTGTACTTTGTCTTTAATATTGCTCATTGTTGACAAAACAGTCTCACATAGGTAAGATGAAGGAAATAGAAGAGCCTTGAGAGCAATTTCGGCAAGTTCAAGATATTCTGCACCCGCGTGAATCCAAAAGGATGCAAGAGAGGTCATAGTTCCAAAATTCATTTTTCAACCTTCATCCGCAGCTACTTCCAAGAATTTATCTTCTAAAGTTACAGACAAGTCAATTTTTGAGGCAATAAATGGATTGCTCATCCACCAGTACCTTTCCGTGGGTCATCTTCTGTTGGAAAGTAGAAGTCAAAACGGTAAATTAATTTTGTCAAGTGCTCAATTATGACTTTCTGTAGAGATGCGCATCATGTCTTCATCTGCACTATCGCTTTTTATTGCCTAATTGTGAAGTTTGATTGATATCGAAACAATCTGCTGACACTTGACTCTTTAATTGCTTCTAGCTTGCGTTTCTGTACGTCAATCTTATCTGCCATTGTAAATAATGAAGCCATCCTTCCTTAAATGAAGATATTGACCTCATTAAAAATCGCAAAGATATCAGACAGGTAAGCCCACTTTGCTGTTCAAATCGCATTTCGAAATAGTTGAGACAAATCTTGCTTTTTTTCCTGTAGAAACTGGTCGAGCTCTCTTTGCAATTCAAAAACTTTTAACAGTACTCTGCCTCGAGATAACCAACGCAAATCAGCATGCAGTAAGAGTTGTTTGTGTTCCGCACCCATTTCGTCACATAATGCATAAAATAATGATGAATTTTAAGCATTTGCCTTGACATAGTTCACAATTTTTACAACTTCGTTGAACACGTTGTTTATTTCTGTTGACATTTGCGTGGTGACTAAACTGTCACGGTGAATAAAACAGGGGTTTAACTTGCACTCTGCTGCTAATTCCTTAATATTTTTGACAACTCCAGTCATGGCCCCAGTGCCATGCGTACACACACCAACAAAATATTTAAATTCTATCTGACATTGGCCAACAATTTATAAATCGTGAATGGCGGTGAACATTTCAGAACTAGTTGTATGTGTTTGTAATGAAGTAGAAAAGAAATACTCTTTCTTCGCGTCATCCTTATTTTGTTATCGCACATATGCCATCAGAATTGCCCAATTGACCGACGGGCATCCCACAAGAGAGCCGGCAGTGAGATCAGAGGCGCTTTGATGTCACCATCAAGTGACACTGAGTGAAAATTTGATACAATCTCTTGTTGGTTCTCAAACGTTAGGAAAAATTCAGGATTATAATAGATGTATTTTTAGTTTTTTGACAACTTTCGCTGACCGGCGGCTGATGGGCCACGGACCGGAACCAGTCAGAAGACCACCATTTTGAGAAGCACTGATATAAAGGATTTAGAAGAGGAACGAAGTAAAAAGAGCCATGGTTTATTTGATGTGATTTTTAAAAAAAATATATATTAACTGTCCAATTTTTTGTATGCGTGCATTTCAATATTATGTACGTAATTCTAAATTTAATTTTCTATGTCAATGTATAACATTCGTTATTCAGTTTATGAGAATAAAAATTGGTTTGTGTTTGGTTGTCAAGTTTCGATGCGTTTTGAACTACAAAGCCATTTTTATTACTGCAAATAAAGTTTGTCAACTTATACTTATGCTTCGGTTTAACGTTTTTGTTCTTTTATACTCTACGAGGTTGCATATTTCTTTGTTAATTTTTATTAACATTCGGCCTCACAATACTTTTTATTTGATTGTTATTTTCATGTAGTATTTTAATGCGTCTTAGAGTAAATTTGAAAAAAAAATGGTTTTAATATAGAACTGGAAGACGTGCTGACTTGACAATAATGAAAACGATAATTTGAATTCCTAAAACGTTTAAATTAAATTGGAAATACGATTAACTGTTGATACTTTAATCTTTTCTTTTATCCTGCGATACATTTTACTTCAAAGATTTCATTCGAAATAAAGAGTCCTTTGTTATTCACATTTAGAAGACCTGAAGTGAAGAAATAGCTATGTGAGATTTTTGAAAATTTTTAGTTACCCCAGTGTCTGATAGAGGATAAAAAGATAAAATGTTCTGAATAAAGTTTTATAAAAAAAAGTATGTATCTGACCCAATTAACAATTCAAATCTATTCAGTTAATTTATAAGAAATCTGTCTAATTATTAAATCCTTTATATTAACTCGTGGTGTCTGGTTGCTTGCTTGCGCCCTTGCTTGCTTGTCGCCAAAACTTTTGATCGATTTTTAACCCACTTGCTCGCAAGATAGCGAGCTGAAATTTTGCAGGCAGTTTCGTACCGATGATAAAAACAATGTATCAAAATTTCAGATCGATCGCATGTACCGTAATTAAATTATTGATTTTTTAGATTATTTTATTTATTCCTATGTATCATGCTATTTTTTGAGATAGAGCGTCGCGGTGCGTATTATATTGAACAACCATTTCTGTCGCGCAATAAGGTGCGTATTTTATTGACAACACTTTTTATAAACATATTCCTGATCGGTGCGCATTATATTAAACATGTTTTACGACACAACTGCAATTTTGTATTTCTGGATGGTCTTGCGCTGCGTATTATAATGAACATTCTTTTAGTTACGTCTCGTACATAAAGGATTTATAGTCAAAAACTTGGTTTTTTACGGGTTTTTTCTTATTAAATCCTTTATATTAACTCGTGGTGTCTGCGGCGGACCTGCTGCTTGCTTGCTTGCTTGCTTGTCGCCAAAACTTTTGATCGATTTTTAACCCACTTGCTCGCAAGATAGCGAGCTGAAATTTTGCAGGCAGTTTCGTACCGATGATAAAAACAATGTATCAAAATTTCAGATCGATCGCATGTACCGTAATTAAATTATTGATTTTTTAGATTATTTTTTTTATTCCTATGTATCATGCTATTTTTTGAGATAGAGCGTCGCGGTGCGTATTATATTGAACAACCTTTCTGTCGCGCAATAAGGTGCGTATTTTATTGACAGCTCTTTTTATAAACATATTCCTGATCGGTGCGTATTATATTAAACATGTTTTACGAC
Organism: Ampullaceana balthica; assembly: GCA_944989445.1. Lineage (NCBI taxonomy): Eukaryota > Metazoa > Mollusca > Gastropoda > Lymnaeidae > Ampullaceana > Ampullaceana balthica. Next base: position 93,821 of record CALYLW010001552.1, read on the forward strand.
ACAACTTCAATTTTGTATTTCTGGATGGTCTGGCGCTGCGTATTATAATGAACATTCTTTTAGTTACTTCTCGTACATAAAGGATTTATAGTCAAAAACTTGGTTTTTTACGGGTTTTTCTTATTTATTTTAAACTTTAAAACTTGAATATCTACAAACTACATAAATGTGACATAGCCTTTTCTGTCCTTGAGCTCTATATTTGTAAACAGTAGCATTTTTGTTATTTGCATGTTTTTGATAATGTGGTGTATTTAATGTATGGACCAATGTTGAACAAACTGTTGTTACTTTAATCTTTTCTTTTATCCTGTGACAAACATTGCTTATTACGTTTCATGCAAAATAAATAGTACTTTGTTATTTACATGTGTAGATAGTTACATTTTATTTTTTACATGTTTTTGATAATGTTGTGGTAATAATGAATGAACAAATGGGCGAATAAACTGACAAGTCATAATCTTCAATGAAGCTTACTCCTTGAAGAGGAAATAAACAGTAGAATTGGCAAGGCAGCTGCAACAATGGCTAAATTAAATAAACGGGTCTGGCAAAACACCAAGTAAACAGAGAAAACCCAACTGTGTGTCTATAGAGCCTGCGTCATTAGTACACTGCTATACGGGAGCGAGACACGGACCACTTATTCATCTCAAGAGCGCAAGCTTAATAGCTTCCACATGAGATGCCTGCATCGCATCTTTGGAATTAAATGGCAAGACAAAGTGCCTAATACTGAGATTCTAATGCGTGCCAATTCCCAAAGCATGTTCTCAATCCTTAGTGGAAGACGCCTGAGATGGCTAGGACATGTTAAAAGAATGAGCCCTGGCCGCATCCCCAAGGAACTCCTATATGCAGAACTGGCATCAGGAAAGAGGAAGACGGGTGTGCGATTTAATGATATCTGCCAAAGGGAAAGCAGCCAGAATAAGCACAAGCGACTGGGAGTGTAAGGCAGAAGACCGATCTATGTGGCACACGGTTGTCAAAGAGGGCGTCATAGTAGCCGAGGAGCGAAGGATGGAGGAGGCTACAGACAGAAGAGCTAGGAGAAAGGCCAAAACATTTGGAAGCACAGAACTCGTGTGTAAAAGCTGTGGTATAGACTGTCACTCAAGGATAGGACTGCACAGCCACTCGAGGAAATGCAACCCAACTCAACGGTGATGCACCATCTTCTCGAGACGGAAGGATGCCGATTAAAACTCGGCTTCTAATCACAGATGTGCTTCATATGGATCACATTACAGTCACATAATTTATTTTTTACGCACTGTGCTGTATTTATGGTTCAGTTGTAATTGGTGCGCACTATTCAATGCTGCTACTTAACGTCCGGAACGCACTTCCGGCGGTTTATAAACAACCGGCTGACACCTCAGCAATATTTATGAATACTTCGAACTTCGAACTTCTTTGCTGCAGTATCACTTTATGCTGTGAGTAATTCACTATGCATTTACTATTATCATGATTATATAATTATTATTCATGCAAACTTATATAGAAAGCAGCCTAAGCTTGGGGGTTTTCTCATTACACATATTTTCGTATATTTAATCAAAATATATAATTTGCTATGTATGTCCGTTAGTAACGCTAGATTTTAGAAAGCGCACCGGTAAAAAAAAAGCCTTGAAAAAAAATTGCTGCACCAAAAATAAATCTTTTCGAACGTCAGCATTAAATTGTTCAATATGGAAATGAGATTTAATTTTTCTAACTTTGTCTCTACATTTTTTGATTATTTAGTATATGGCTTTCAGGCAAAAGGGACAATTACAAAAACTGAAATATATTTATTTTGAAAATTTTCGTCACTATTGACGTGTAATACACTAGTTATTTTATAATCCACGTACATTTCATTGTGGGGTTAACGTATTTAACTCACCACTTACTCAATAGTTATAAGAAATACACGAATAATTATTCACGTACCTCTTTGTTTGTTCTCCTAACCCGCAGATATGACTGTAAACAAATATGATAACAGCCAAATATGCAAGCGCAGATGGAGATGGATCGCCCACACCTTCAGAAAGCCACATCCAGTATCACGGACAAGCCCTCACTTGGAATATCCAGGGCAAGAGAAAAAGAGACCCACCCAGAATGACTTAGAAAAGAGAACTGAGCAGTCACTAAAAAGAGATGGCACGACTATGGAAATTGAGGAGAATGGCCCCAAGACCGGGACGCCTGGATAGTCTTTGTTTGTGTCCTATGATGGCCGAGACGGCACGACTGGCATTGATGGCGATGATATATGATAACATAATAAGGAAAACCCGGGTGTTTATACTTATTCTTAACCTTAGACTTCTTTGTTAACTTAAATATTATTTTATTACATAAAAAATAATAACGAAGACGAAAGACACTAAGGTATTTCAGAGAAACAGTTTTTAGGCTGAGCTCAAACTCGGACACATTTATTATATTATTAAGTTATATAAGAAAAACTTCTATAAGTTTACAATCACAATCCATTAAATTACAAACACTATCAATTAGTTTAACATATCCATCAAATAGCTTACAAACACCGTCAATTAGTTTACAAACACCATCAATTAGTTTACAATCACCATCTATCAAATTAAAAACGCCATCAATGAGTTTTAAAAGACCATCAGTTTACAAACACCATCAATTAGTTTACAAACACCATCAATTAGTTTAGAATCACCATCAATCAAATTAAAAACACCATCAATGAGTTTTAAAAGACCATCAATTAGTTCACAGACACCAGCAATTAGTTTACAAAACACAATTCATTAGTTTACAATTACCATCAAATAGTTTACAAACACCAGCAAGTAGTTTACAAACACCAGCAATTCGTTTAAAATTAATATAAATTAGTTTACAAGAACCATCAATATAATTACAAACACCGTGAATTAGTTCAAAATTACTATAGATTAGTTTAAAAACAACATCAATTAAATTAAAAACGCCCGCAGTTAGTTTAAAAACACCAGCAATTAGTTTACAATCCCCATCAATCAAATTACAAACACCATCAATTAGTTTACGAACACCATCGAATAGTTTACAAACACCAGCTAGTAGTTTATGTACAGTGGTTTACTCTAAAATAAGTAAGTTAAGGTTCACACTTGAATAAAAATGTGCACTTCGTGTAATCAGACGATATTAACATTTTAAACAGTATTCTGTGTTGCCATTTCTGGGGTTGTTGTCATACTGAGAGTTCAACAATAATGAGATTGAGATGTAACAAGACAACAAAGTTTAGGTTTCTTGACCTTTTTTCAGGGCAAATCCCTAACCCTAACGTAACCCTAACCCTACCCTAACCATAACCCTCTCTATTTTAAAAGTATTGGAATCCCAGTTTTACTTTAAATTACCAGAGCACAGAATTATCAAGTTAAATATTGCTATCTTGCATAAGTTTTCTTTATCTTTTGTTTAAAATATTATTCTTTACGGCTCAGTGATCAGTGTTAACACTAAGCGTCTAACTTTCATGTGACCTTGGCGAGGCATGACGAAAAATTGTAAAGTCTCCCACTTTTCTATACAATTCCATGAACCTCCTTATGTCTCTAGCCTTTTGAATTATTTATTTTACGGATCTCCGCTTGAGTAACATAATAATAGAAATTCTGCTATTATTACGGCCACATAACACAAACTAAGGATACAAAATACAGGATAAGAAGCGAACATGTCACAGTTTAGTTATTTCTACTTATTTTCAATGTTACTGCACTACACTACTAAATATTAAGTTAAACTTTATAAACAATATTTTTAAACCAAACTTGCCGTTTGGAATTCATTTTCAGTTAACTTAGAGTTTATATTATTCATGTGTGACAAACTTAGTATCATGACAGCCGTACTATAATGATAGTCATAGTATCATGACAGCCGTAGTATCTTGACAATCATAGCATCTTGATAGCCGGAGTATCATGACAGCCGAAATATTACAGCCGTAGTATCATGACAGCCTTAGACTCATGAAAGCCATATACTGATGACAGTCGTAGTATCATGACAGCCATATAATCATGACAGCCGTAGAATCATGACAACTGTAGTGTCATATAGGCCTTCAACGGGTACCCGGAAACACGGGTACCCGTTGCCGAGCAATTACCCGGGTAGTAAAATTGCGCCCGTGTACCCGTAAACATGTTACTGCAATATTTACACCAACGGTGATCGAACTGCGGCTCTTCTGTGTTCACATTTCGGCTCGAGGATAATTTTTAAAATTAAAGCTTTTCGTTTGAAATATTTAAAATAAAAGCTTAAAAAGAAATAACTGTTAAACGGAAACAAAACGCGGTCCCGACAAACTACAATGTATTTTGATACACTTTTTTCGCTTGAACATCAAACAAAAATCATTTAGAACAAAAAGCTTGTAACTCTTTGAATCGTTCAAGTAAGGAAAATAGACCATAACGCCGATAACTAAGAAGGGCTAGAAATGACCTTGGGTTTAGCTCTGAAATATGCCGCAAATCTTTGTTACCGAATTAGCGAGCCAATGGTGTTTATCTACACTCACTCACACATGTCTCTACTCCTATACCGTGCATATTTTAATTTTTTTAAAATTAGCTATATTCTTTTTTTTAAATCCCTTATATTAACTTCGCGGCCGTCTCTGTCGTCATCTCATGGGCTGGGCGGGCGGGTCCCTTATATTCACTTCGCGGCCGTCTCTGTCGTCATCTCATGGGCTGGGCGGGCGGGCAGAAAAACAAAAGTCGAAAATGACCCACTTCCCGTGATCGATCGAGCTGAAATTTGGCACACTGACCCGTCTGACCTAACAATGCATCGTATCAAAATTTCAGATCGATCGAACGTACCGTAATTAAATTAATGCATTTTTAGTTTATCCTTATATGAGGTATGTAATTCAAATTCACGGTTTGTTATTGTTTTTTTCCCACGTGAAATTTTGAGCTGACGCATTGAGGCGACCCAACGAAGCGACGGGGCGCTTTTGTTTACATTTTACGTGTCACTCTGAGCTCGGTCAAGCGAATCGGTGACCAGACTTTTCCCCTCTCCCCCTCCCACCCACCCCTCCCCCCCTAGGGTTATGAAGCAAATTTGAGTTAAGACAGATTCAGTCTGTAAATGTTTGAAAATAATCAATACTGTTAGTTATGTCTCATATATAAGGGATTTATAGTCAAAAACTTTGTTTTTACGTTTGTTTTATTAAATCCCTTATATTAACTTCGCGGCCGTCTCTCATCATCTCTCATCATCTCATGGGCTGGGCGGGCGGAAAAAGAAAAGTCGAAAATGACCCACTTCCCGTGATCCGATCGAGCTGAAATTTGGCACACTGACCCGTCTGACCTAACAATGCATCGTATCAAAATTTCAGATCGATCGAACGTACCGTAATTAAATTAATGCATTTTTAGTTTATCCTTATATGAGGTATGTAATTCAAATTCACGGTTTGTTATTGTTTTTTTGCCACGTGAAAGTTTGAGCTGATGCATTGAGGCGACCCAACGAAGCGACGGGTGCTTTTGTTTACATTTTACGTGTCACGCTGAGCTCGGTCAAGCGAATCGGTGACCAGACTTTTCCCCTCTCACCCCCTCACAGGGTTATGAAGCAAACTTGAGTTAAGACAGATTCAGTCTGTAAATGTTTGAAAATAATCAATACTGTTAGTTATGTCTCATATATAAGGGATTTATAGTCAAAAACTTTGTTTTTACGGGTTTGTTTTATTACGGGTTTGTTTTATTAAATCCCTTATATTAACTTCACCGCCGTCTCTCGTCTGTCGTCTCTCTGTCGTCATCTCATGGGCGGGCGGGCGGAAAAACAAAAGTCGAAAATGACCCACTTCCCATGATCCGATCGAGCTGAAATTTGGCACACGGACCCGTCTAACCTAACAATGCATCGTATCAAAATTTCAGATCGATCGCACGTACCGTAATTAAATTAATGCATTTTTAGTTTATCCTTATATGAGGTATGTAATTCAAATTCACGGTTTGTTATTGTTTTTTTTCCCCACGTGAAAGTTTGAGTTGACGCAGTTGAGGCGACCCATCGATAGCACCGGGGCGCTTTTGTTTACATTTTACGTGTCACGCTGAGCTCGGTCAAGCGAATCGGTGACCAGACTTTTCCCCTCTCCACCCCCCCACCCCTTAGGGTTATGAAGCAAACTTGAGTTAAGACAGATTCAGTCTGTAAATGTTTGAAAATAATCAATACTGTTAGTTATGTCTCATATATAAGGGATTTATAGTCAAAAACTTTGTTTTTACGGGTTTGTTTTATTTAAATTAATATTTCAATCGTCGAATGATTTTCACTATAATAAAAAAATAAATTTCAACAGTTGTCAGCTATGAACTAAAAATAACCCACAATGTCATCATACTATTACCGAACTTTATCTTTTTAAGACTTTGTTTAGCGCCCCTCCCCCCCCCACCCAAAAAAATATAAATAAATATAAATAAATAATAATAATCACTTTAGCAACCCTCTGCTCATTGTTTTTACACTACTGTACTATTGTTGTATTTCAATGTCATCATTTTCACATCGCTGACTGATTACATCAAAATTTGCATTTCGATAATAAGGTAAATAGCGGGCATAACGACAAAAATTTTGAGGCATTTCGAACGGGTAACCTGGGTACCACGTTAAGCCACAATAACATGTTGATAACTGACTATCGCTAAAAAGTCATCCGCTGACTCGGAGAGGAGATGGGTGCCCCCAAGTCTACCAAGCCCCGTGAAAGTTCTAAAGGAAACATTAAAACCCCTCACGACCACGAGGCTATGGGGCACACACACACACAACCTGGGTACCCGTTCAAATTTTGAACGGATACCCGGGCAGCTTTTTCCAATAATATTGACAGCCTTAGCGTGATGACAGCCATAGTCTAGCCGTTGTACTATAAAATCCGTAGTATCAAGACACCCGTATGATGTTATGTTCTACTGTCCAATTATTACAAACACTCTAGAAAACCATAGCGCTTTATCCATTGCATCTATTTTAATTTCACTTTATAACTTTTCACCTTCACCTCCTCATAATCCCAATCACTCTTTCTATGTCTAATATTTTTATTCTTCCGCCCTCTCTTGACCGATTGCCTGAACACCTGAGAAACATTATACAAGATATACAATGTCAAGTTTTAGACACTTCATTAGATACGACCCTGTGGATGTAAACGACTTGTATATAACAGTGATTTTCTCCTTGACTAACATGCTTGGTAGAGTAAACATTGAAAATAAACTTTTTTATGATTTTGTGACATTAACATAAATGATAGTTTCTTTGACATGTTGATAGCTAAGCCCGCCCTCTTCTACCTTCGCTTTTATATCTTATCTTATCTGTTACAGACGCTCGTTCTATACAGAAGATTATAATAAAAACCCGTTTAGCTCTTTTCTTTCTATTTCAATAGCCTACTTGGACTACACACAGCTGATTATTAAATCCTTTATATTAAATCGCGGTGTCTGCTTGCGCGCACCCTTGATTGCTTGTCGCCAAGACTTTGGATCGATTTTGAACCCACTTCCTCGTAAGCTAGCGGGCTGAAATTTGGCAGGCAGTTTGGTGGCGATGATAAAAACTATGTATCAAAATTTTGATCGATCGCATGTACCGTAATTAAATTATTGATTTTTTAGATTATTTTATTTATCTCTTTTTTTCTCTATGTATCATGCTATTTTTTGAGATAGAGTGTCGCGGTGCGTATTATATTGAACGACCTTTCTGTCGCGCAATAAGGTGCGTATTTTACTGACAACACTTTTTATAAACATATCCCTGATCGGTGCGCATTACATTAAACATGTTTTACGACACAAATACAATTTTGTATTGTTAGATAGTCTTGCGCTGCGTATTATAATGAACATTCTTTTAGTTACGTCTCGTACATAAAGGATTTTTAGTCAAAAACTTGTTTTTTTTACGGGTTTTTAAACATTTTATTTAATGAATTCTTTTTGTTTATGTTTTTTGCTTATTGAAACTTTTCGACGATACATTCATTGTCTTGTTGCGACTTTTGTTTTGTAACCCATGCACAATTTAATTCTCTTACCTGTGTCCTAGTCACTTGTCTTATGGCCTTTTTCATAGTTTAACATTTTTCGATGACTCAAATGTGTTTCTAATCATGAACGGGTTTCTGGGATGTAAGGTCAAGGCCGCCTACCCCAGGGCAGATTTTAAATGTTTTATTTACCCCGTATGGCAGTACTGTTGGGGGCTCTCTAAAATAAAACTCTGTAAATCTAATATGTTATATTGTTAAGTTATCATTGCTATGAGTGATAAATTAAACGCTTGAAGAGTTTTAAAAAAATGTTACAAATATTCGTTTAGTTTACATTACATTTAGCAAATGTCTTTTTAAATATTTGTTTAAAATATTCTATAACTTTAATGATAACTAAAATGTGTCACGAATAATCAATTTCCCACTATAACTTGTGAGCTGCGCACGGTGGTGTGTTTGGTGGTTATGTTACGTGTTAGTGTTATTATTTAGTTGGTGCGAAAGCGTGCGAAACGGAGTTGTTTTGTTGACGTCATGAAAATGGGTGTAGAAGGTTAGAGAGTTGAGTGGTGATAGGTTGTTGTAAGGGGTTCTGTAATTAAAGTTTGTTTCCGTTAGAAGTGTTCAGTCATTTCTTGTGTAAAGGAGTTTATGAATCTGAGAGCAAGTGGTCTAGATATAAATTATTAAGACGCTTAAATGCGTTTTTAAATATTTGATTAAAATATGCTATAACTTTAATGATAACTAAAATGAATTATTGCTTTCATGGTGATTCCTTTTGTTTAACAACAGGTTTAGATAAACATTAATCAATATAATTTGCAATGTCACGTCTGTCCGTGACGCTATGTGAGGTAATTCCCGATAATAAAACAAACCCGTAAAAACAAAGTTTTTGACTATAAATCCCTTATATATGAGACATAACTAACAGTATTGATTATTTTCAAACGCTACAAACATTGACAGACTGACACCGAGTGATTTCCGTTGTCGTTAATAAATGGGGGTGGGACGTGTGGGGGGTGTCGGCACGACGGTCGGCGTCAACTCAAACTCACGTGGAAGTGGAAGAAAAAAACAATAACAAACCGTGAATTTGAATTACATACACTCATATAAGGATAAACTAAAAATGCATTAATTTAATTACGGTACGATCGATCGATCTGAAATTTTGATACGATGCATTGTTAGGTGAGTCGGGTCCGTGTGCCAAATTTCAGCTCGATCGGATCACTGGAAGTGGGTCATTTTCGACTTTTGTTTTTCCGCCCGCCCGCCCATGAGATGACGACAGACAGACAGAGACGGCCGAGAAGTTAATATAAGGGATTTAAAAATGAAAATATAGGAGTAAATATGTTGCGTTCGAGATTAACAAAATGTGTTTCTAGCCATAAAATATTTTTGACGTGACGTCATTATTTGAGCTTTTATTAATTTGTGAAGGGAACGAAGTAAAAAGAGCAATGTTTTATTTGATAAATATTATTATTTTTTGTATTAAATGTTCGTTTTTTTGTGTATGTGTCCATGTCAATATTACGTACTTAATTATCAATTTAATTTTCTATATTAATATATAACATTCTTTTTTCTGTTCATGAAATTTACAATTGGTTGTCGTTTGGTTGTCAAGTTTCGATGCGTTTTGAAATACAAATCCATTATTTATTACTGAAAATAAAATTTGCCAACTTATGCTTCTGTTTAGCGTTTGTTTTTCTTTTATACACTTTGAGATTGCATATTTGTATGTTAAAAAAATAACATATTTAAAAATCGGACTCCTCCCCACAATAGCTTTTTTGGTTGTTATTTACATGTAATATTTTAATTGCGTCTTAGACTAATTTGGAATGCAGAATATCTGCTTTTTATATAGAACTGGAAGGGATGCTGACTAGACAATAATGAAAACGTTTATTAGAATTCCTAAAACGTGCATATTAAATTTTATATACGATTACCTGAAGATAATGTAATATTTTCTTTTATCCAGTGATTAACTTTACTTCAAAGGTTTCATGCAAATTAAATAGTTCATTGTTATTCATATTTGTAAATAGTACAATTTTTTATTTACATGTTTTTGATAATGTAAAGGTAATAATGTATGAACCAATGGGCGCATAAACTGACAAGCCATAATAGATCTTGAAAAGGTGCTGACTTGACAATAATAAAAACGTTTATGTGAATTACTAACACGTTTATATTAAATTGTAAATATGATTAACAGTTAATAATTTAATCTTTTCTGTTATCCTGTGACAAACATTTCTTACTACATTTCATGCAAAATGAATAGTTCTTTGTTATTAACATTTGTAAAAATTACATTTTATTTTTTAAATGTTTTGGTAATGTTGTGGTTATTATGAATGGACAAATGGGCGAATAAACTGACAATTCATAATCATCAATGAAGCTTAAACTTTTTCAAATCACAGATGTACTTGATGTGGATCACATTACAGTCACATAATTTATTTTTAAGGCACTGTGCTGTATTATTGGTGCACTCATAATTGGTGCGCACTATTCAATGCCGCAAGTTAACGTCCGGCTGACTCCTCAGCAATATTTGTTAATGCTTCGAACTTCAAACACCTTATGCTGTGTGTAATTCACTATGCATTTACTACTATCCTGATTATATCATTATTATTCATGCAAACTTATATAACGCGAAGACTAAGCTTTGAGGTTTTCTCATAGCACAATTATTCGTATATATATTCAAAAATGTTGATACCAAACACCCACCCCACGTTTTTAGTCATATTAATGTAAGTACTTGAACTAATAAGTTTTAGATTATTTTCTTCTTTTTAGTCCGCTTGTAAAAACGTGGTTTTTAAAAATCATTTTTTTACTTTATTTATTTTATTCTTTTTAGTCCACTAATAAAAACTTGGTTTTTAACAATATTTTTTTACCTCTATTTATTTTACCAAACACCTCACAAGCGCCCGCCAAACGTTTTAAAAACATTGTGATGTGGTCACGGGGGGAACTCACGGATGTCAACAAAAGCCGACGGTACAGTTTCTTATATATAGACTATAGATAAACTAAAAAGTTCAATAATTTCATAACGGTACATTCGATCGATCTGAAATTTTAATACAATGCATTGTCATCCAAGATCTATCTGTGGTAAAATTTTCAGATCTCTAGGACCATCAGAAGTGGTTCAATTTTACGTTGGCAGATTTGAAAAAATCTTGGACAACAACAAACAATGCCCAACGAAAGCGAGTTAATAAAAATGTGGTAAATAAAAACAAAGAAGAGAAATAATTTTAAAACTGATAAGTTCAAGTACTTTCATTTAATATGACTAAAAAACGAGGGGCGGGTGAAATATGAGGCTTTACATATGCAGTTCCCTCATTCTCTCACTTATAGATCTCTCTTTTGCCTTCTACATTAGAAATCTTTAATTTTTATACCAAACACCCACCCCACGTTTTTAGTCATATTAAATCGAAGTACTTGAACTAATAAGTTTTAAATTATTTTCTTCTTTTTAGTCCGCTTATAAAAACGTGTTTTTTTTTAAATCTTTTTTTTTACTTCTATGGTGTAAAGACGGCTCTGCCTACAACCCCTATTATAAAATACTTTGTGTACATTTCAGAGTTTAATATTTCGTATTTATCAAACAAGGACACGTTAGTTGGGCTTTTGAAAAAGGTCGGCGCCGTAGGAGCCCTAAAAAAGTGCATTTTTTATAAAATAAATAGATTTCAGCTGAAAACTTCCGTCATTTTTGACGGCTGTACGCTAGTAAACTAATATGCAATGTATGTCACGTCTGTCTGTCTGTCCATGACGCTACTAATTTTAGAAAGCAGCGCACCAAAGTACTGCACCAAAAATAACTCTTTTCGAACGTTCCGCGTAAAATAAAAAAAGTTGAGTATTAAATTAGTTTTTATTCTGATGTGTATTTTTCAAAATAAATAGATTTCAGCAGAAATGTATTTATTTTGAAAACTTCCGTCATTTTTGACGGTTAATACACTAGTTTGTTTTATAATTTTCAATAATTCCCTTATGTGAGCTGAAGATTTTGTGTTAACAGTTTTAGATTTAATAGTTGACAGTTGACAGCTAAGCTTTTCCATATCAAATATCTGTTATCACTGGTGCTTAGATTTATTCCTCTTCCAATACCTTTTATCACCGGTGCTTAGATTTATTCCTATTCCGATATCTGTTATCACCGGTGCTTAGATTTATTCATATTCCAATGTTAAAGCAAGGTTCTAAATAGAATGCATAGCAAAAATATTTGACATATTAAAGCCGAAGTAACGATTTAAAAACTATTGGATTTTGATAATCAAACGTGTTACTTTGTTTACTTTTGGTATACCCGTATGTTTGATATTTGTCATTGTTAATATATTTTATCCACCTTTTAAACAAAATAAAGGCCACTGTAAAAATTATATATGTTACGGCATAAGTCCGAAATCGGCCACTTCGCGAAATGGCCGTTCAATTCACGAAGTGGCCAATGTTGCTTTAAATTTGCCGCAAAATCCTGACATTCGGGCTTTGGCCGGCCAGTTCGCATAATGGCGTGGGTCGATTGGCCAATGCCCGAAGAAAGAAGTCATGAGCAGATGGAAGGTTGAATAATAAAATTTAGTAATTAACATTGCTAATTACAAATAATACAAATTATCCTTAACAAAAGTAAAACTTATAAAGTGTAGTAAACAATTTCCTTCTGTTATCACTTATTAAAACAGGATGAACATTGATGGCATTTTGAATGACAATCGTTTGTTTGCAGTGATTTTTTGCTCACTTAGTACTGCAATTGCATCGAGTGTAGCCTTGGGTATAAGGCGTAATTAAGACCGCTCGTAATAATTGTACACGCTTTTATTTAAGTCACACTGTTTGTATGTTGTATCCGTCCAATATTGTAGAGTAAATTAAACCACTTCTGATGGTCCTAGAGATCTCAAAATTTTACCACAGATAGATCTTGAATGACAATGCATTGTATCAAAATATGCCGAAATTAAATTAATGCATTTTTATTTTAACTCTATATACCATCTGTATCCGTCTGCTATTTTGGACTTCCACGTGAGTGCCACCGGAGTTCACCCTCAGCCATCGATGACCACATTCAGCTTTAGTTTAACAGCTTAGTAATACGAAAATAAATCTAAATTGACATGTTAATTCAAGAGGAGAAATAGGAGTTTTAATTATTCAAAAATTCCCTTTATCAATTATGCCCCTTCTCACACCCACATTAAAAAAAATTGAGACTAAAAGTAGAAAATAAAATACTTTTTTAAAAAATGTTTTTTTAGGAAGGACAAGCTTCTCTTTACATATAGAAAGTGCACTAAAAAGAAGAAAATAAAAAAATTCTATGAATACAGGTGAAATCCGTAAACCTATCGGCTGCAAATAAAAGCGTTGGGCGCTTATCACAACTCTCTATCATGTACAAGGCTGCAAAATATAAATACAAATTTGTATGTATATTAATAAAAATTAAAATAAAACTTTGATCATATACATGCTACTATCATATTAATCTATCTATACTAATAAAAGGTAAAGCCCTGACTGACTCAATGACTCATCACTAATTCTCCAACTTCCCGTGAAGGTAGAAGCATGAAACTTTGGGAAGTTGTTGAGTAGCCTCTCGCGACGAAAATTGGAGTAAAAGAAATTTAAAATTCACACTCATGGGGGCCGGGGGCTCAGAAACCATTTTTTGCCTTCTATGGGCTATATTAACAGGAAAAATAAATAATTATCATATTTCCCAAGTAGGCAGAAGCATGAAACTTTGGGAAGCTGTTGAGTAAAATCCTGCGATGGTAATGGGCGAAAAAATATTTAAATTATCACTTCCTGGGGGCCGAGGGCCGAAATGAAGTTTTTTCCTCATATGAGCTATATAAAAACTAAAAATCACTAATGCTCCCATTTCCCGTATAGGTAGAAGGATGAAACTCTGAGTAGTTGATAAGTACAATAACGCGATGGTAACAAGCGAAAAACAATATTTAAAATATCACTTACTGGGGCGGGGGCCCAAATGTAATTTTTTTTCTTATACAAAAACAGACTCATCACTAATTCTCCAACTTGACGCGTAGGTAGAAGCATGAAACCTTGGGAAGCTGTTAAGTAGCCTCTAACGACGATACTTGGCGTAAAAGAAATTTAAAAATTTGACACTCATGGGGCCGGTGAGGGGGTCAGAAATATTTTTTTTCCCTTATATGGGCTGTATTAAATTGAAAAATAACTAATTCTCCTATTTTTTCGAGTAGGCAGAAGCATGAAACTTTGGGAAGTTGTTGAGTACACTTCCGCGATGTTACAGGCAAATAAATATTTAAATTATCAAATACTGGGGGCGGGGGCCCAAATGAATTTTTTCCTTAAATGAGCTATATAAAAACTGAAAATCACAAATTATTCCATGTAGGTAGAAGCATGAAACCCTGAGTAGTTGATAAGTACACTTCCGCGATGGTAACAGTGAAACAAAAATTTCAATAACACTTACTGGGGGCGGGGCCCAAAAGAATTTTTATAATATTAAAAACGGACTCGTCACGATTCTCCACTCCGTGTAGGTAGAAGCATGAAAACAATGGGAAGTATGTTGAGTGCCCTCTCGCGATGCAAATTGGCGTAAAAGATTTATAAAATACACTCTCATGGGGCCGGGGGCCAAAAGAGTCCTTATACTGAAAATCGCCTTATTCTCCACTTACTCCCTTATAGGTAGAAACATGAACTTTGGGAGTTTTTTGAGTCCACTCACTCGATGGTAGCATGCAAAACAAAATATTAAAATTATCACTCACTGAGGGTGGGGGCCCCAAATCTAATTTTTCTTATATAAAAACTGACTCAAATCTAATTCTCTGATTCCCGTGTAGGTAAAAGCCATAAAGCCTTTGGAAATATGATACATTCCCGCGATCGTATCAGGCCAACAAATATTTAAATTTTCACTCACTGGGGGCCGGGCCCAATCTCTTATATAAAAAGTTAAACATCACAGATTCCATTTTCCCGTGTAGTTACGAAGCTATGAAATTTTTGGAAGTTGTTGAGTTACACTCCGAATGTTAACAGGCGAAATTGTTTGTGTTTAATTATCACTCACTGGGGCCCGGGACACAAAAGTAATATTTTTTACTTATATGAGCTAATTATAAATTTAAAAACTTTGGATCTGCGTAAATGTATTTTTACAAAACTTGAAGATAAAAACTTGATGGCATATATTAAAATTCGTTAGTGTGCATTAAAAATTATATTTTTTCAATATTTTGTAGCCGATTGCCCCCTAATCTCTTTTTTGTAAACGTTTAAGACATTTAACACCATATATTTTTTCACTTCATAAAATAGTTTTACCTACAAATATATTCATCATAATATAAATTTAAATAAGCTGTTGTTTAAACTATACATATTACACAGATAGGGCCCCTGGGCCTTATTTTATTTATTTTTAAAGCACGCTATTACATATGTAAAACTTGCTACGTCTTTATCTCTCTACAATCCCACCCGCGCCGATTAAACTTTAGGCGACAATTTATTTGGCTTAGCATATGCCAGCGAAAGTGTTTTCGGCGATCGCATCTAGCAAAGTAACAGAGCGTCAACAGACACACATAAAAGAACACACGAAATTAAAGCGTGGAGAGCTGGGGTTTGTGTCAGGTCGGGCGTCACTGCTTCACACTTCTTAGTGATGAGACAGCCAGCACAAAACTTATACTACTCCCAAGACAGAGTAACAACAACCACATCACAAATCAATCCTAACACCTCACTCTCTCACCTCTAAATCACACGCATTAAACATTCTCGTCTGTTGAGAGTGCAACGCGAGCGCGATACGAGTCAAAACGTGACTTATCGCTCATATGTATAAAGGGCGCGACCCGAATCCGACAATAAAATTCCCTCCATCTATGATACCACAAACGACAACAACTAGATGAGCTTAATACACAATTGGAACTTATCTTACTACCACATTTCCCCTTACGATTTTGGAAATTTCCAACAAAAGAGACAATTCTCAACACAAACAGCACAATAGTTCCAACGGCGCGATTCCCCAGTAATATAGCCACACACTACAAGCGCATTATCAAACTATTCTTCAATCTATAGCTCTACATCTCACACACTATACGATATATCTCGAGTCATATGCTATATCGTTTTCGAATAACTCATGGTAATATCAGATTATCATTAGCACCACACCATAGGCACATATCTCTTCACACATACACAAATAAATATTTACGAGCGCAAACACATTTCTGTATCTGCGTGGAGATGACTACCTGATAACTTGCACTCATAAGTGTTAGATTCATCACTAATACCTACAGAGGGAGAATATATTCGGTGAGACCTAAATACTAAACACTATTTAAAGTTTGGCTATTCAGTAAACACACACATCAATTTATATAAGAATTATTGGTTCTATATACAAGCATGAGTAGTTTAACAGTATTTCTATCTATGATTATTTCTTTTCTATTATCTTATGAGAACTCATACACAATATTCACTGTGCCTAAACGTATCGTGAGATCCAGATTCTCTTATAATCACATCTCGCATCTCTAGAGATGTATGGACAGAACAATGGAAGTCTCAACTACACCGCCATAAATACATATGAGATGTCTGTTGAAACTCTACACACTTCTAATTTACTCAACACTTGTGGATCGAGAAACCTTAACGTCATTTTGTTAAAAAACAGCTATTCTCGATATTACATACACGTAACTGGAATGATCTGGTACACTCAAAGTATGAACTCCCAGACTCTGATGAGCTACAAATACTTATTTGATGCTACTCATCCTGTAGGAATCTAGGAGTTGGTGAAACCGAGAGTCAAGGTGTTCCATCAGATGCCTAATGTTCTCTCCAAGTATTATTAGCTAAATCTCATCATGCGAACATTCCCTGCGGCGAGACAGGCTGTTGCGAAGGCTCAAAGTATTGATTGGTACTTAATGACTAATAAGTATCTAAACTTCAATGGGAAACAAGATACACAGCAGCGAGCGGACTGGCAACTATTGACAACCAGTAGGGAGAATGAAGCCTAGAGAGGGAGTGAGCCACCGAGGCGACACGGGAGTATTACAAGCAATTATCATGTTGGCTAAGAATCGGTAGGGATGGATAATACATCTAGGTGACCGCGTTGTGTGGCGTGAGATGCGTGTGGGCAACAAGAGATCTACGTGCGTATAAATTGCCGTTGCAGTGGTCGACTTTTGTCGGATAGCAAACTGACAGAATAAATAGTAGCTGAGATTTAGCGTCAAGAAGTAACCTTATCAGGTGTAAACAAGAACCGGCCTCAACGGAAAGGATCCCGTGGACTTTATACTATCAGCCACAGACGACATAACAATTACTTTAAATCTAAAATTACTTGTATCTGAGATGTCACGAGGACATCCCACTTTTAGGCGCGCCACAGACATATACTTTCCTCATTACCCTGCCAACAACGAACGAGACATTGAAATTTTTTTTTAGAAGAGTTATTAAAAAATAACCATTAAGATAAATATTTAAAATTTAAAAAAAATGTAACAGCACCAGATTCCAGTATATTTTTTAAAAAGTAACACAACATACTAAAACCGATAGAAATGTCTCTTGTCTTCTTAATAATAAAAGAGTACTATTATCTTCTCCAATAATTATTTTTAAATAATTCGCAAGATTGCAAGGATAAATTCCATAACGTTTACAAAAATGTTATAATAAAGTACAATTGCAATCCATTAGGAATCCGTTCCCATGGAGTATAATCGTAAGTGGGCGAGATACGTAACACTCGTGAGCCCATCACTTTGCGGGTCCAAAAGGTTGGCATGCCAAAATTTAGGAGACGTGTGAGGAAACGACACGATGAAGCTATGGTCACTGTCATAGCCAAAAAGGATTGAGTGGCTGGACAGAAGGAAAGCATCTGGAAAAAAGTGGAAACACACACGCTGGATTCTCTACTGAGTTGAGTTCAAGCTCAATTTTTATTAAAGGGATGTAGAATTTATTTTGTTCTCTTACCACGATTTGATGTTAGATTTAAAATTTTTGAAAATCTTTGTAAAATAACACCTTTATGTACAGTATGAGCATTTGAATTTTACTATGGAAGAGGACTCGTTTGTAGTTATATTGTGTGGAGAAAACAAAAATTAGTATGAATGTCTTAAAAAAACTGAAATGATAATTTGCAGATGTTTAGCACAAATTTGAAGGGATCGTGCCAATGAATTTCATAAAACACTTCTGGAGCAAGAATTTCATCAGGGACTCGCGTACAGGAAAGACAAACTTGCCGAGTGTCAGGGAGGGAAGTTAACCATCCTCAAGTGATAGTTGAGGTGGGATCAAAGAAGAAAGGAAACACAAAAGGCGAGTGCGAGCGACAGATGTGCCTGCTGATTACGCCAGGTGGCCAAACGACATTGCAAAATATACCATAGCTCAAAAAATAGGCATGTTAAAAGAGGGACATCTGGATTGAGGCCACCGGTGAATACAGGATGAAATGAGATGCAGCGTATAAGGTGATTATCATTTTTTAAAGAATTAATTTAACTTGCTTCAATTTCTCTCTTATTTTAAAGGTATATGAAAAATGAACGATAACATTTTTTTTATCTTTATGCAGTAGCTTGTTCATTCATAAAATGAATATGTAACATTTTCTAATACAAACATATGTACGAGAACATTGGTTTTATACATAAATGATTTACAAGTATAATCTAATAATATATTCATTTTCAAATTACTCTTTACTATTACAAGTTGACTGTCCCTTGGCGGACCAGGTTAGCAAATACAAACGTGTACAGTGGGATAAAAACAGCTACACTTGTGTGCATACGTAGGAATTCATGGCGCTAATCATGGTTTCTCACATGGTGAGGGTACAAGCACGCCAATCAAGGTACAGAAAAAGAGGCGTAAGCAAGCTTCAGAGAATGAACGTGGTTTGGACAACAAACTGCCAGAAATACCGTAGGAGAACTATCTTACTTGGACCCGTAGTGATGTGAATGAGAAACGCGACAAAGAGAGATGCGCGTAGGCTAACACAGTAGAAACTTGAAAAGTGCAGTACCAATTATATAAAATCTGCGCCATTACGTATTATAAGAGTATTCTATTGACAACTTAATGACTGATCATCAATTTTATTCATGGGAAATCAGGTATGAATAAATCCATAACAAATGCTGATTGGTATCAAATCCCGAAATAAATAATAAAGATGGATACAATGATAATGGTAACAAAGCGATAACTTGGTGAAAAAAAACTAAAAATAGTATTGGCATTAAAAACACTAGCATATTAAGAAGACAACTTCGAGAAAAAACAGTTAAATTTTTTACTATCAAAGAAAGATACATATAAAAATAACTTATATAGGCATATTAGCTGAGTCAACACCGATTGCTTCACAGTAAAAAGACAGGTGAAAAATATACATTAAAATAACAACAATATAGATCATTTTTTAAAAACATGTAATAAATCGACGAATGAAGGTAGGCCCACATGTGCTAGCGATAAGGAATTGCCGTCAGAGAGAACACAAATGTATCTTACCACTGAGACACAGTAAAGAGCGTAGAAATAACTTGTTATGTTAAATATCATATACAAAAAACCAACCACTAAAACGCCTTACAATTAAGTAATAGTAGGTTAAGTTAAGAGCCACATATTTATAAAATAGAATCTGAAACTTGGTAAATATTGTTTTAATACAGAAAAAGACAAGTTTTGGAATTAAAGTCTCTATCAACACAGTCTCTCGGATCTGGAAGTAGGAGCAATGGGATTGAAATCGTTTGCAACTGTAGAGCGCTCAACTGCATTACCACGACCACGTTGTATAATTGGCGTATGGTGGTGGGAAATTTACTCAGTGTAAAGATAATCATTGCTAATATTATAATAAGATGTGCTTTAAAATGAATGTTCAAGTTATTCGGTAACTAAGAAGAGAAAAAGAACAGGATAAAAGTGGAATCCTCATCCCTTAATATTGCAGAATGCAAGCAATTTAATAGATTATTTTTTTAAAATTTACAGAACGAAAAGAGGACTACCGAAAACCACTCAAATGATAAACAAAAAGACACATTGAAAGTTAATGTATTTCATAAGTGGAGATTTATTCCTCACTAAACAAATTGAATCAAAAAAGAGTGGGGCCAACAATACTAGAGCAACATGACGACACGTTGTAGGATGTGTGGAAAATCATTATCAGTGAGTAGGTATACCGAGACATTAAGGAACAATGAAGGGCATGTATTATGGTGAGAAGAAACTAAATCTCACTCCAGTGTTCAAATTGAGGATGTGCAAACACAGAATGAATAAGAAAATGGAGAGTTAATGAGGATCTGAAGCAGGAGGGGACTAAGGCAACAGATGAAAGAGATCAAGGCAAACAAGCAAAATAACCAGTCAACCGAGTGTAAGGCATTGGACGCTGGTTGTCCAGTGGCCAAAAGTGGTGCCCTACAGATTTCTTTGAATTGAAAATATAGGCTGGAGTTTTTATAACGAACAGTCCAACATGTCTATTTACAGAACCGTATAAAAATCCATTCAGAGAAGTTAGCCGAGAGATTGTTCATGCGTTCAAAATTTCTTTTTCTAAACATAAACCAGGTCAATTAAAAAACTATATACATTACAAAAACGCGTTATAAAAATTGTTGAAAAAAAAGATAACTAGTAAAAAACATGTAATAACATGGATTGCATTAAAAAGTTAAATTTAAAGCCATGGCACATGTTATATGTATTAGGTTAGTTATTGATTAGAGAAAAAATTCATATTAATGTGCCAAAACACGATAGTTTCCATTAATAGTATATGAATTGCGTGGTGAACATTAATTCTGGAAATCAGGAGGCCGACGCAGATCAATGGAAATTCACGTTATACAAACCAATGCTAAACCAAAAAATTCGAGACACCATACTCAGAGGACAATAAAATGCAAACTGCTTAAACCACCATCGAAACCCGACGCAAATACCCAACACCAGCTCCAAAAATATTAAAATAAATAAAAAATAATTAAAAAAAAAATAATATATATAAAAGAAAACAAACAAAACTGGAGGACATCTAGCCCGCGGGTCGAGTTGCTGCTGATGAAACACCACACCAGCAAATAACACTCACACACCACCATGACGCATGCCAGGCCAGCACAGCGCACCTGTGTCCTACAAAAACCTAGCTCGACGACAAAAAAACTGAAACAACAAGGCAAGCGTCTAGTACGTAAAACTCTAGAACAGTCCAAATATGCAATAAAAACCTATTTGACACCTTTGCCATCAAAGATTTTTGTCTATCCATTACATAATGTGGAGTAATAACAATATATTGCACAGCAAGCTAAACTATGCAAAGTCAGAGATCACTAATTGCCGCACTACTCATTAAACACGCCAATTCAAATACACCCACTGGTGAGCTAACAGCAATAACCATCCAGTAGAATAGCTTACAGGTGACAAGCATGAACTTATACAGTACAACTAAAAGTATAAATACACCACCAATGAGAAGTGATCAATAAAACACATTACAGCCCGCCCTAATGACTAGAGATGAATAAAAACAAACATACAACAATACGCCAACTAAAATAAAAAATAAAACCAGTGCCCCCCATATACACACCACAAATATCCCTAAATACTATAAAAACCACCCCCAGATAAAACTCCAAAACACCAACCACCAACACCAAAATACCAATTCCCCAACCTAACAAACCACCAAACACAATGACAAACGCCTACAAAAACCAGCACAAAAAAACCTCTAACCTCTGATACCACCACAACCAGCCACTCTACGTACAAAACTACGCCCACACCAGTACTCACAACCAAAAACCTAAACAACTCACGCGGAGCGCAACCCCTTAACCACAAACCACCCACCACATTTATACATAAAAACAAAATCTCTATAATAAGGCTACCCACAAGATAATACCCAAGTCAAAAAGTCCCTTTCCCCAAAACAGAGGACGAAGCCACCCACAAACCCCCAAATGCAACAAAACCCCCACCCGAAATTTACCAAACAAACCACACCCGCCCCCACCCAAAGACAAACCCTACCACAACACCTAACCCAAACCCTAAACACAAACACCAGCGAAATAAAAACAAACCAACTCAAACCAAAGATTCACTTCCGCGCAATCAAAATATAAACGATACCAACCCCCAGAACAAGAAAATAACCTGTCCACTTACAGTAAGAATAAAAGAGAAATAAAACTGATCAAATAAAATAAATTAATAAACCACACTAAAAAGACAACTGTTCCACACACCAAAGTCACCCTTTTACTATAGCCCTGATCGTTGCAATAAAGCCGTACCCCCCCCGGCGCTCTGTAAGGTGTGTGAAGAGAAAAGATATAGAAAAGCGAAAGTGAAACCCATTATTGCAAGCATGGGAAAAACACCCCCCAAAACAAAATAGGACAGTTTGAAACAAAATGTAAATTGTGTACAACATAAATATTAAAAAACATTTACAAGCTGACAACTGTCCAATATGATCGTTTAAATTTAAAATCTACCTATCATTTGACCTGTTTAGTGCTCATTGTTAATGGCACGAGTGGATTCCCGGTATTTAAAAAAAAATCTTTGAACAACATATGGTGAAAGGCGAGTATCAATAAAGCTAGGAATGTTGAAACCAAATTTTTTAAAACAACGAATATTAAAAAGCAAACACACAAAACTAAACATAAAAAACGATTAAATAGGTAAGTGTGCAGATGTTATAATAATAATATTAAAAGCTACTTGGTAGAGCAGTCCGAAATCTTTTCGAAATAATCCAGGCCCTTGATGATCTAGCAAAAACTTAAAACAACACCGATCATCAATGTACATGCCGAAATTCACCATATGAAAGCGTGCTCACATAACTCCACCGTCCCCCAACTTATTTCCCCCAATAATTTGTCCACAAAATGTTTTCATTAGACCCAAGGTATATATGAAATATTAACAATTTTAAAATTACCGAAATCCAAAATGTTTAGTGACTGTCTATATTACAGAAAATAACTTTTTAAAAACATCGCACCAAACAATTTTAATGTACACCAAACAAAAATTGCAAAATGAACCTTCATCGAACCAGCACCACCCATAATAAGTAACAATCCAAATATAAAATTCCCAAATAATAATGATAAAAGACATTTCAATAGCAATCTTCATTTTACGATATACATTTTAATTCCCTGGATATTAGTTTACAATATAATACAGAAAAAATGCTAAAATACAATATTATAGAACAATCATATGCGCGAACAACCTTCTTGTTCTCTAATTTTATGTTCAAATTCGAATTAAAAAAAAATAATTGATAAATAGCTAATTTAAAAAAGTTAATAAAGGAACCATGATTCATTATGTTTTATTACACAATTAGTAGCGCTAAGAATTTGAAATGTTTATACAGGGCTATTTGACCAGCACATTCAACTTCACTGTACTAATCAACTTCCCTGTGGACATATATTAATACATCCTGAGATTACCTGACATACCATAGAGAACATATATTATATATTGTACCAGTTGATGCTTATACTAAAGAAATATTACTTTACAAGCAACATATATATCGCCCAAGTAAAATATATCTAAACCTCAAACTGGATATTGAAAGACATCTGAAATTATACCATTTAGCGCGGTAAATAACTACGCTATATCATCCTCCAATAGAGCAAAAAATAATTATATTTATAGACTCAGGCCACAACAGAACAATCCTTTTATTTGAGCTACATATAAGAAAGGAAAAGAATCAACAAAAACATGATAGCCTCCATGCACACAAAGCCACCATAGCAGTAGCTGTGCGAAGCACAATACACAGAATCTAGCAAAAATAGTCAGAGATATTATGAGCGAGCAGAGCACAACAAAAATTTCCATATCTTCCCATCCCCACGAGACAGATAGGGTCTCAGTGCAACACACATGAGATGAAATTGTTAAAAGTCTCTATAGAAGCAATAATTGTATATAGTGTAAAAAAAAAATCAATGACGCGAGTAGACAATCATGGTAGTCTAAGTTGTCACATCTAAAATCACTTAAAACAAATTTATTATATTAATTTAAAAAATATACATTATCTGCAACCTAATGTTGACGAATGCCAAATGAATTATATATTAATGATAATAGTGGGGCTGAAAGAGAAAATTTTAAAAATCATAACAGAAAGAAATTATGTCACCCATAATAACCGCTGATAGTTTTAGCTATGTACATAAATCGATTAACTATCTACTCCGTAATTTGAGTTATCACAACACTAGTGAATACAGAATGTGTAAGAAGCAGATATATTCATCAAAAATTTTATATAAAAAGAGAGGCCTTTTCAAACAAAAGAGACAATCTCCACTAAATTTACACCTACAAAGTATAAAGTATTGGCCAATTTCAAACACCACCGTGATACAGCAGGCACAGGTTAATCTAGCATAAAAGTTAGTAAATTCAAATAAAACTAACGAGGGTGGTGAGAAAAAAGACTGAGCATAATAACTCTAAGCAAGAAAAAATTGTAACACACTGAGGACAAATTCATGCTGAAATCAAGCAACACAAATGTTCTTTGAATATCACAGATTGGTGTTCATGGAACATAGTGAAAGAAAAGGTAAAAAAACCCCCAAAAATAACCATTAATGGATATTAAAAACAACAGTGATGAAAATTTTAGAAAATGCATTGAAAAAAATACTTTAAAATGGGGAGTCAATTAAATAACTGCATTATATATTTCAAACCAATTATTTTCCTATCACTTTGTCCGCTGAAAAGTATTTACATTACAACACAGGCCAAGTTACTTTTTTTTGCCATAATAGATTGACAGTAAGAAACACTTAGATAATGTTTACTTCTAGTGACTAAGCTTTGTTATAATATTGAAAGTCTATTAGCTGCTCTTAATATATAATATTCAGACAAATTGTGTGTAGAGACGTTAAACAAAATCTTAGATTAAACTTTAAAGATATAATAAGTTTTGTTTTATGTGAGCTCTAATAACCAAAAGGTTTACCTCTAATAAATATAATTTATTAGTCTCTCGCATTGAATGTAATCAATCTGCTGGAACACCAATTTTTTTAAGTTTCAATTGGTGATTATTGTGATATGAATGAATAGATTTCTATTCTTCTAAGAAATAAAAGTGGATTAACTTTAAAATTAATGATCCTGTAAAATCTATGTTACAAGACTGGTATGAAAAGACAACTCAGTTTTTTAAGACGATGTAACACACTGAAACTCTGGCGACAAACTATCCCTCGACTGGAAATATCCTTGCAGACAAAAGATAATTTAAGCGTGCAAACATGAATGCCGAGAGAGACTACATAACCAATCAACTCAATTTTTCGGCAAACTAATACAACAGTTCTTGTGAAAGACCCCAAGACTTTGTGTCTAGTAAAGCTCCTGGAAACTTAAAATGTAAAAAGACAAGATAATATTAGAAAGAAATATTGCAAGGGTTATAGTCCAGCACATGAATATCAATCAAATGTCACAGGCTCAGAACATAGGAATTACACATATACGGTATATAACAAATATAAAAAAAAATGATTATGAAAAGCCAGGACATATTGGTGCAATGAGAAACAAAAAAACAACCCATACAAGACATTAGGGGCCCAAGTAAAACACATGAAAATTTCCTGCATCTGAATAAACTTGGCTCATCATGCTACTTTCACTGGTTTTGTATAAACAACATTGTCTTTCTCCAGTTCTTGGGGCTAATTATAGGGTTTCACGCGTATACAATCTACCCCCATCGCGAAGATGGGCCATCATAAGTTCCCACAACAGGCTAATCCTGGTACCCAAATTGCTATCTTGCCTGAGTACAGGATTAAAGGGTTGACAACACCTCTGTATCTAGGAACACAGCCCCAGGTTGCATCCCTGTATCTCAACCGTGAGATCTGTGACTCGGACGACACAGCTGCTTTCCCTTGATGTTGGGTGGGGCAGTGTGAGGATGCTGAGAGTGAAGTTTCATTGATGAGACCTTCACTCCAACCATCCACTTACTTACCTGCATGATCAATAAGGGACTAGTTATAGCCACAAACAATATACGTTATGAATTGAGATATCACTTATTTTGTCAAACAGTTTTATCAGGACTTTTCAGAATCCTATATCAAAACTAGCGTGATATTTTTTAAAAATAGAGAAGAGAGGTTTGTAACTCATTTTCAGGACTTATCAAGAATAGTTATATCAGAAACAAGCGATGAGTTGTAAAAAAAAAAGTAAGTATAACATACATTGGGCGCGTTGTGAGAGAGAGAGACACAAGGTTCCTTGAAATAGAGCCATGTTGGCTGAAACATAAAGTGTTTAAGACAGCCTTGCTAGCGTCCAGTCTAACGCAAAATGCTAGGACCTGATGATAAAATTCATTACACATTATCCAAGTGGGCTGTAATATGAACTGAAATGAATATCTTTTCAAGTGCTCCAAATGCGCATATGACTAGACTAAAATAAATTTCATCAAACTCTAAAACACAACATGAATAGGCAAACAAATTTCTTACCTCTGATATGAGATCAACCAGAGCAATGCAAGGTGTACAATGTAGTCCGCATGATTGAAAGATCCTTATTTGTTTCGAGTGGCTAAAAATAAAAGAAAACTATAACAAGATACTTCAAAGTAAATAACGAAAAATGCAAATAATGAAAAATGTACTTATAATACCGGCATTAATTCATAGGTGACGAAAGAATGATTTTATTTTTAATATATAAAAGAAAAAGCC
>CALYLW010001553.1:0-42500 GCA_944989445.1 Ampullaceana balthica
GGCTGGGAGATTTGCCAGAAGGAGCAGGGATGGGACACGACATCAGAAAATTGCAGCAGGGTGGCTGGGAGAATTATGCAGCAGACAAAAAGGGCTTGGGAGATATTTGCCCCCAGCAGGGCTGGAAGATTTGCAGCAAAAAAGCACAGGGGGCTGGGTGGGACGGAGGAGATTTGCAAGCAGGCTGGGAGAATTTGCAGCAAAACAAGCAAAAAAAAGGGGCCCCACACCCCCACCCCCCCCTTTTAATTTGGGGGGGGGGGGGGGGGGGGGGGGGGAGGAAATTTTTTTTTTTTTTTTTTGGCAACAGCAAAATAACACAAAAGGCACTAAAAAGGGCAGGTTGATTTGCAGAAGGGCTGGAGGATATTGGCAGCAAGGGCTGGTGGGGGGGGAGGAATTTGTGGCCCCCCCCCCCCCCCAAAGCAACAAAGGGCTGGGAATTTGCACAAAGGAGGCTAGGGGCAACCGAGAATTTGCAGTCAGGGCTCTGGCCGCAAAGAATAGATTTCCAAGCGACTATAGAAGAAAGGTCTGGTAGATTTGCAGGCAGGGCTGGGAGATTTGCAGCAGGGCTGGGAGATTTGCAGCAGGGCTGGGAGATTTGCAGCAGGGCTGGGAGATTTGCAGCAGGGCTGGGAGATTTGCAGCAGGGCTGGGAGATTTGCAGCAGGGCTGGGAGATTTGCAGCAGGGCTGGGAGATTTGCAGCAGGGCTGGGAGATTTGCAGCAGGGCTGGGAGATTTGCAGCAGGGCTGGGAGATTTGCAGCAGGGCTGGGAGATTTGCAGCAGGGCTGGGAGATTTGCAGCAGGGCTGGGAGATTTGCAGCAGGGCTGGGAGATTTGCAGCAGGGCTGGGAGATTTGCAGCAGGGCTGGGAGATTTGCAGCAGGGCTGGGAGATTTGCAGCAGGGCTGGGAGATTTGCAGCAGGGCTGGGAGATTTGCAGCAGGGCTGGGAGATTTGCAGCAGGGCTGGGAGATTTGCAGCAGGGCTGGGAGATTTGCAGCAGGGCTGGGAGATTTGCAGCAGGGCTGGGAGATTTGCAGCAGGGCTGGGAGATTTGCAGCAGGGGCTGGGAGATTTGCAGCTGGGAGATTTGCAGCAGGGCTGGGAGATTTGCAGCAGGGCTGGGAGATTTGCAGCAGGGCTGGGAGATTTGCAGCAGGGCTGGGAGATTTGCAGCAGGGCTGGGAGATTTGCAGCAGGGCTGGGAGATTTGCAGCAGGGCTGGGAGATTTGCAGCAGGGCTGGGAGATTTGCAGCAGGGCTGGGAGATTTGCAGCAGGGCTGGGAGATTTGCAGCAGGGCTGGGAGATTTGCAGCAGGGCTGGGAGATTTGCAGCAGGGCTGGGAGATTTGCAGCAGGGCTGGGAGATTTGCAGCAGGGCTGGGAGATTTGCAGCAGGGCTGGGAGATTTGCAGCAGGGCTGGGAGATTTGCAGCAGGGCTGGGAGATTTGCAGCAGGGCTGGGAGATTTGCAGCAGGGCTGGGAGATTTGCAGCAGGGCTGGGAGATTTGCAGCAGGGCTGGGAGATTTGCAGCAGGGCTGGGAGATTTGCAGCAGGGCTGGGAGATTTGCAGCAGGGCTGGGAGATTTGCAGCAGGGCTGGGAGATTTGCAGCAGGGCTGGGAGATTTGCAGCAGGGCTGGGAGATTTGCAGCAGGGCTGGGAGATTTGCAGCAGGGCTGGGAGATTTGCAGCAGGGCTGGGAGATTTGCAGCAGGGCTGGGAGATTTGCAGCAGGGCTGGGAGATTTGCAGCAGGGCTGGGAGATTTGCAGCAGGGCTGGGAGATTTGCAGCAGGGCTGGGAGATTTGCAGCAGGGCTGGGAGATTTGCAGCAGGGCTGGGAGATTTGCAGCAGGGCTGGGAGATTTGCAGCAGGGCTGGGAGATTTGCAGCAGGGCTGGGAGATTTGCAGCAGGGCTGGGAGATTTGCAGCAGGGCTGGGAGATTTGCAGCAGGGCTGGGAGATTTGCAGCAGGGCTGGGAGATTTGCAGCAGGGCTGGGAGATTTGCAGCAGGGCTGGGAGATTTGCAGCAGGGCTGGGAGATTTGCAGCAGGGCTGGGAGATTTGCAGCAGGGCTGGGAGATTTGCAGCAGGGCTGGGAGATTTGCAGCAGGGCTGGGAGATTTGCAGCAGGGCTGGGAGATTTGCAGCAGGGCTGGGAGATTTGCAGCAGGGCTGGGAGATTTGCAGCAGGGCTGGGAGATTTGCAGCAGGGCTGGGAGATTTGCAGCAGGGCTGGGAGATTTGCAGCAGGGCTGGGAGATTTGCAGCAGGGCTGGGAGATTTGCAGCAGGGCTGGGAGATTTGCAGCAGGGCTGGGAGATTTGCAGCAGGGCTGGGAGATTTGCAGCAGGGCTGGGAGATTTGCAGCAGGGCTGGGAGATTTGCAGCAGGGCTGGGAGATTTGCAGCAGGGCTGGGAGATTTGCAGCAGGGCTGGGAGATTTGCAGCAGGGCTGGGAGATTTGCAGCAGGGCTGGGAGATTTGCAGCAGGGCTGGGAGATTTGCAGCAGGGCTGGGAGATTTGCAGCAGGGCTGGGAGATTTGCAGCAGGGCTGGGAGATTTGCAGCAGGGCTGGGAGATTTGCAGCAGGGCTGGGAGATTTGCAGCAGGGCTGGGAGATTTGCAGCAGGGCTGGGAGATTTGCAGCAGGGCTGGGAGATTTGCAGCAGGGCTGGGAGATTTGCAGCAGGGCTGGGAGATTTGCAGCAGGGCTGGGAGATTTGCAGCAGGGCTGGGAGATTTGCAGCAGGGCTGGGAGATTTGCAGCAGGGCTGGGAGATTTGCAGCAGGGCTGGGAGATTTGCAGCAGGGCTGGGAGATTTGCAGCAGGGCTGGGAGATTTGCAGCAGGGCTGGGAGATTTGCAGCAGGGCTGGGAGATTTGCAGCAGGGCTGGGAGATTTGCAGCAGGGCTGGGAGATTTGCAGCAGGCAGGGCTGGGAGATTTGCAGCAGGGCTGGGAGATTTGCAGCAGGGCTGGGAGATTTGCAGCAGGGCTGGGAGATTTGCAGCAGGGCTGGGAGATTTGCAGCAGGGCTGGGAGATTTGCAGCAGGGCTGGGAGATTTGCAGCAGGGCTGGGAGATTTGCAGCAGGGCTGGGAGATTTGCAGCAGGGCTGGGAGATTTGCAGCAGGGCTGGGAGATTTGCAGCAGGGCTGGGAGATTTGCAGCAGGGCTGGGAGATTTGCAGCAGGGCTGGGAGATTTGCAGCAGGGCTGGGAGATTTGCAGCAGGGCTGGGAGATTTGCAGCAGGGCTGGGAGATTTGCAGCAGGGCTGGGAGATTTGCAGCAGGGCTGGGAGATTTGCAGCAGGGCTGGGAGATTTGCAGCAGGGCTGGGAGATTTGCAGCAGGGCTGGGAGATTTGCAGCAGGGCTGGGAGATTTGCAGCAGGGCTGGGAGATTTGCAGCAGGGCTGGGAGATTTGCAGCAGGGCTGGGAGATTTGCAGCAGGGCTGGGAGATTTGCAGCAGGGCTGGGAGATTTGCAGCAGGGCTGGGAGATTTGCAGCAGGGCTGGGAGATTTGCAGCAGGGCTGGGAGATTTGCAGCAGGGCTGGGAGATTTGCAGCAGGGCTGGGAGATTTGCAGCAGGGCTGGGAGATTTGCAGCAGGGCTGGGAGATTTGCAGCAGGGCTGGGAGATTTGCAGCAGGGCTGGGAGATTTGCAGCAGGGCTGGGAGATTTGCAGCAGGGCTGGGAGATTTGCAGCAGGGCTGGGAGATTTGCAGCAGGGCTGGGAGATTTGCAGCAGGGCTGGGAGATTTGCAGCAGGGCTGGGAGATTTGCAGCAGGGCTGGGAGATTTGCAGCAGGGCTGGGAGATTTGCAGCAGGGCTGGGAGATTTGCAGCAGGGCTGGGAGATTTGCAGCAGGGCTGGGAGATTTGCAGCAGGGCTGGGAGATTTGCAGCAGGGCTGGGAGATTTGCAGCAGGGCTGGGAGATTTGCAGCAGGGCTGGGAGATTTGCAGCAGGGCTGGGAGATTTGCAGCAGGGCTGGGAGATTTGCAGCAGGGCTGGGAGATTTGCAGCAGGGCTGGGAGATTTGCAGCAGGGCTGGGAGATTTGCAGCAGGGCTGGGAGATTTGCAGCAGGGCTGGGAGATTTGCAGCAGGGCTGGGAGATTTGCAGCAGGGCTGGGAGATTTGCAGCAGGGCTGGGAGATTTGCAGCAGGGCTGGGAGATTTGCAGCAGGGCTGGGAGATTTGCAGCAGGGCTGGGAGATTTGCAGCAGGGCTGGGAGATTTGCAGCAGGGCTGGGAGATTTGCAGCAGGGCTGGGAGATTTGCAGCAGGGCTGGGAGATTTGCAGCAGGGCTGGGAGATTTGCAGCAGGGCTGGGAGATTTGCAGCAGGGCTGGGAGATTTGCAGCAGGGCTGGGAGATTTGCAGCAGGGCTGGGAGATTTGCAGCAGGGCTGGGAGATTTGCAGCAGGGCTGGGAGATTTGCAGCAGGGCTGGGAGATTTGCAGCAGGGCTGGGAGATTTGCAGCAGGGCTGGGAGATTTGCAGCAGGGCTGGGAGATTTGCAGCAGGGCTGGGAGATTTGCAGCAGGGCTGGGAGATTTGCAGCAGGGCTGGGAGATTTGCAGCAGGGCTGGGAGATTTGCAGCAGGGCTGGGAGATTTGCAGCAGGGCTGGGAGATTTGCAGCAGGGCTGGGAGATTTGCAGCAGGGCTGGGAGATTTGCAGCAGGGCTGGGAGATTTGCAGCAGGGCTGGGAGATTTGCAGCAGGGCTGGGGATGCAGAGGGTGATTTGCAGCAGGGCTGGGAGATTTGCAGCAGGGCTGGGAGATTTGCAGCAGGGCTGGGAGATTTGCAGCAGGGCTGGGAGATTTGCAGCAGGGCTGGGAGATTTGCAGCAGGGCTGGGAGATTTGCAGCAGGGCTGGGAGATTTGCAGCAGGGCTGGGAGATTTGCAGCAGGGCTGGGAGATTTGCAGCAGGGCTGGGAGATTTGCAGCAGGGCTGGGAGATTTGCAGCAGGGCTGGGAGATTTGCAGCAGGGCTGGGAGATTTGCAGCAGGGCTGGGAGATTTGCAGCAGGGCTGGGAGATTTGCAGCAGGGCTGGGAGATTTGCAGCAGGGCTGGGAGATTTGCAGCAGGGCTGGGAGATTTGCAGCAGGGCTGGGAGATTTGCAGCAGGGCTGGGAGATTTGCAGCAGGGCTGGGAGATTTGCAGCAGGGCTGGGAGATTTGCAGCAGGGCTGGGAGATTTGCAGCAGGGCTGGGAGATTTGCAGCAGGGCTGGGAGATTTGCAGCAGGGCTGGGAGATTTGCAGCAGGGCTGGGAGATTTGCAGCAGGGCTGGGAGATTTGCAGCAGGGCTGGGAGATTTGCAGCAGGGCTGGGAGATTTGCAGCAGGGCTGGGAGATTTGCAGCAGGGCTGGGAGATTTGCAGCAGGGCTGGGAGATTTGCAGCAGGGCTGGGAGATTTGCAGCAGGGCTGGGAGATTTGCAGCAGGGCTGGGAGATTTGCAGCAGGGCTGGGAGATTTGCAGCAGGGCTGGGAGATTTGCAGCAGGGCTGGGAGATTTGCAGCAGGGCTGGGAGATTTGCAGCAGGGCTGGGAGATTTGCAGCAGGGCTGGGAGATTTGCAGCAGGGCTGGGAGATTTGCAGCAGGGCTGGGAGATTTGCAGCAGGGCTGGGAGATTTGCAGCAGGGCTGGGAGATTTGCAGCAGGGCTGGGAGATTTGCAGCAGGGCTGGGAGATTTGCAGCAGGGCTGGGAGATTTGCAGCAGGGCTGGGAGATTTGCAGCAGGGCTGGGAGATTTGCAGCAGGGCTGGGAGATTTGCAGCAGGGCTGGGAGATTTGCAGCAGGGCTGGGAGATTTGCAGCAGGGCTGGGAGATTTGCAGCAGGGCTGGGAGATTTGCAGCAGGGCTGGGAGATTTGCAGCAGGGCTGGGAGGAGATTTGCAGCAGGGCTGGGAGATTTGCAGCAGGGCTGGGAGATTTGCAGCAGGGCTGGGAGATTTGCAGCAGGGCTGGGAGATTTGCAGCAGGGCTGGGAGATTTGCAGCAGGGCTGGGAGATTTGCAGCAGGGCTGGGAGATTTGCAGCAGGGCTGGGAGATTTGCAGCAGGGCTGGGAGATTTGCAGCAGGGCTGGGAGATTTGCAGCAGGGCTGGGAGATTTGCAGCAGGGCTGGGAGATTTGCAGCAGGGCTGGGAGATTTGCAGCAGGGCTGGGAGATTTGCAGCAGGGCTGGGAGATTTGCAGCAGGGCTGGGAGATTTGCAGCAGGGCTGGGAGATTTGCAGCAGGGCTGGGAGATTTGCAGCAGGGCTGGGAGATTTGCAGCAGGGCTGGGAGATTTGCAGCAGGGCTGGGAGATTTGCAGCAGGGCTGGGAGATTTGCAGCAGGGCTGGGAGATTTGCAGCAGGGCTGGGAGATTTGCAGCAGGGCTGGGAGATTTGCAGCAGGGCTGGGAGATTTGCAGCAGGGCTGGGAGATTTGCAGCAGGGCTGGGAGATTTGCAGCAGGGCTGGGAGATTTGCAGCAGGGCTGGGAGATTTGCAGCAGGGCTGGGAGATTTGCAGCAGGGCTGGGAGATTTGCAGCAGGGCTGGGAGATTTGCAGCAGGGCTGGGAGATTTGCAGCAGGGCTGGGAGATTTGCAGCAGGGCTGGGAGATTTGCAGCAGGGCTGGGAGATTTGCAGCAGGGCTGGGAGATTTGCAGCAGGGCTGGGAGATTTGCAGCAGGGCTGGGAGATTTGCAGCAGGGCTGGGAGATTTGCAGCAGGGCTGGGAGATTTGCAGCAGGGCTGGGAGATTTGCAGCAGGGCTGGAAGATATGCAGGGCTGTAAAATTTCTAAATATTTATAAAAATTTCTTTAAAAATCTAAAAATGTCTAAACTTGTCTAAAAATTTCTAAATATTTCTAAAAATTTCTAAATCTTTCTAAATATTTCTAAAAATGTCTAAATGTTTCTAAAAATTTCTTTAAAAATCTAGAAATGTCTAAACTTGTCTAAAAATTTCTAAATATTTCTAAAAATGTCTAAACTTGTCTAAATATTTCTAAATCTTTCTAAATATGTCTAAATCTTTCTAAATATTTTTAAAATTTCTAAAAATTTCTAAAAAAATCTAAAAAATGTCTAAACTTATCTAAAAATTTCTAAATATTTCTAAAAATGTCTAAACTTGTCTAAAAATTTCTAAATATTTCTAAAATTTCTAAAAATTTCTAAAAATTTCTAAACATTTCTAAAAATTTCTAAAAAAATCTAAAAATGTCTAAACTTGTCTAAAAATTTCTAAATCTTTCTAAATATTTCTAAAAATTTCTAAATATTTCTAAAAATTTCTACAAAAATCTAAATATTTCTTAAAAAATCTAACCTTGTCTAAACTTGTCTAAAAATTTCTAAAAAATTCTAAATATTTCTAAAAAAATCTAACCTTGTCTAAACTTGTCTAAAAATTTCTTTAAAAATCTAAAAATTTCTTTCAAAATCTAACATTGAGATACTTACCTTCTGTTAAAATATCATTTTTTTCCATCTGCCACATAGCAAATTGTACCTTCTGTCAAAACCTGCCTTCTTTAAAATCTGATTTTATTCAATATGCCACATGGCATAATGTGCAATCTTTGAAAAACGTCAGTCTGTTAAAATCTATTTAGTTCAAATCTGCCAAATTGCAAAATTTTCCATCTCTTAAAACTTACATTGTGTTAAAATCTCATTTTGTTTCATCTTCAACATAGCAAAATGTGCCTTCTATCAAAATGGACATACTATAAAAATCGGATGTTATTCAATCTTCCACATGGAAAAATGTGCCATGTGTCAAAATCTGTTAAAATCTTATTTGTTTCATTCTGCCACATGGCAAAATGTTCCATCTGTCAAAATCTACAGTCTATTAAAATATGATTTTATTTAATTAGCCACATGGCAAAATGTACCATTGTTAAAAATCTCCCCTCTTTTTAAATCTTATTTGTTTCAATCTGCCACATGGCAAAATGTGCAATCTGAAAAATCTTTGAAAATCTGATTTGTTTTAATTTTATACATGGCTAAATGTACCATCTCTTCTTTTGTCTGCTCTTTTCCTTCCTCCCTGGACTGTGCCTTGTAATATGGTTTTTTCAAGTCCTCCAGTTCTTGTCACGTGTCCATACCCTCGTAATTTCCTCTTCTTAATCTATGTGAGTTGGTCCTCGTAGGTGCAGCCAATGACAGTACTACTTATTGTGTTGCGGACCGCTTCGTTTGTGATGTGCGCTGTGTAGGAGATGTTCAATATCTTTATGAAACATCTCATCTCTAGCGCATTGATTCTTCTTTGGAGGTCTGCAGTGAGCGTCCAAGCCTCACAACCATACAAAAAGACCGACCTCGCTAGAGAGCGCATTAGCCGGATCTTTGATCTCAGAGACAGCTTCTTTTTTTGCCAGATGTGCTTTAATTTGCTCAATGCCGCCATTGTTTGGGCTACTCTGGCAAGAATTTCTGGCTTTGAGCCTTCGTCGGATATTATGGCCCCTAGATACCTTAAGGTGGAGACTTCTTCGAGGTTTTGCCCGTTTATCCGAATCTCGCTTGTGAATTTACTATTTGCAATGACCTTGGTCTTTTCTGCATTGATTTCCATGCCTTTGTGTTTTCTCTAGCTTTGCGAGGAATTCTTTTAGTTCGTCCTCGCTACCAGCTAGGCCGTCAATGACATCGGCGAAGCGTAGGTTGGTTATACTTCTCCCTCCGATGCTGACTGTTCCGACATGGTCTTCTAGCACATCTGTCATGATCCTTTCAAGGAAGAGGTTCAAGAGGATGGGGGGGAAGTAAACATCCTTGTCTGACACCAACAGTGGTCTTGAAACAATCTCCCAGCTTGCTGTTGAAGAGTACTGCGCTGGTTGCTCTGTTGTAAAGGTTCTTGATCACTTCAATGATGTTTGCATTTATGTTGAATTTGTGCATCGCTGCCATCAGTGCCGCATGCCACACTCTGTCGAACGCTTTTATAAAGTCTATAAAGACATGATAGAGGTCACTCTGGTGTTGGAGATGTTTTTCACAGAGAACTCGCAGGTTAAAAATTTGCTCCGTTGTGCTTCTTCCTGTTCTGAAGCCCGCCTGTTCTTTTGAAATGATTTGCTCTGCTTGTGGTTTCAGTCTGTTCAATATGATCATAATCATAACTTTGCTGGGGTGACTAATCAGGCTGATTGTACGGTAGTTCTGACACATTTGTAGATTACCCTTTTTTGGGAACGTGATAACCCGCGATTGCGTCATGGGGGTTGGCCATTTTCCTGTCTGCCAGATCTTGTTGCACATGTTAGTTAGGATGTTTATTACGGGGTCACCTTCCTGCTTGAATCTTATCTTATCTGTTTACAGACGCTCCTTCTATACAGAAGATTATTGCGTCCTACGCTTATCTATGGTTTGTGTTTAGTCCTGCATTTTTATTAGAGATTTAAATGTTGATAAAGTGTTGGTTTTCCTGGATTCTTCAGGCAACCCATTCCACGCCCGAATTCCGGACGGGAAGAAGGAAAACTTGTATGTGTTTGTTCTTGCATACGGAATAAGAAAGGTGTTTTTATCCTTATGTCTATCTGAGGGTTGTATTAAGTTATCTTTGTGTTGTATTTCTAAATTAGAATTAATTGCTTTATGTTTGATTACTACTTTGCTCTTGGTTCTTCTATCCTCTAGTGTTTCAAGGTTTAATGATTTAACTAATGGTGTTATTCTTGTCAGTTTCGAATATTCTCCAGTAATGAATCTGGCAGCTCTTTTTTGAATTTGTTCTGTTTATCAATGTTTTCTTTGGTGGATGGGTCCCATACAGAAGATGCATATTCTAGTACAGGTCTCACCAAAGTGAGGTAGCATTTTAGTTTTATATCTCTATTACATTTGTTAAAGTTTCTTTTTATAAAGCCTAAGGTTTTGTTTGATTTTTTAATAACTTCATTGACATGGGGATTCCATGATAGTTTCTCATTTATTAAGACTCCTAAGTATTTTGCATCTTTAGTTTGGGTCAGTTCTTTTCCATGAATGTAATATTTTGAATTTATTTGTTTCTTTTTCTTTGTTACTCTTAACAGTTGACACTTTTCTGGGTGGAAAGACATACTCCAGTTAGTTTCCCATTTTATCAATTCATCTAAGTCTTTTTGTAAAATTTTGCTATCTTGTTCTGATTTAATTGTTCTATAGATTATACAATCATCAGCAAATAACCTAACTTTTGTACCTGTTGAGATGTTGTTGGGTAAATCATTTATATAAATTAAAAAGAGTAAGGGACCTAGCACAGTTCCTTGTGGAACTCCTGAGTTAACCTTTATTGGTGCAGATTTAGATCCATTAATTATTACAGTTTGCTCCCTGCCCAAAAGGAAGTCTTGGATCCAGTGATGTAAGGAACCTGAGATTCCAAAGTAGTTAAGTTTTTTAAGTAAACTAAGGTGGTGAACTTTGTCAAATGCTTTTGAGAAGTCTAGTAATATTGTATCTATTTGATCATTTTTGTCTAAGCCTTTTGATAGTTCATCTATTAAACCTATTAATTGTGTTTCACATGATCTGTTTTTTCTAAAGCCGTGTTGATGTGGGCATAGGGCATTATATTTGTCAAGGTGGTTAACTATTCTACTATATATTATGTGTTCTAGTAATTTACAGGTGATACTAGTAAGTGATACAGGCCTGTAATTACCAGGGTCTGATTTATCCCCTTTCTTAAAGAGTGGAGTTACGTTAGCTAATTTCCAATCCTGGGGCACTTTACCCTGGTTTAGAGAGGCTTGAAAGAGAACTACAAGGATTGGGGACAGTTCATTGCTTAGTTCTTTTAATAATCTTGCAGGCAAATCATCTGGGCCAGTAGCTTTGTTTATTTTTAAGTTTTTTAGGAGTGAATGTATACCTATCTCATCTACAGTTATGTTACCTATTTCTCTCCATTTTATTTAAATTTATTAAAACTTCCTTGTCGCCTGAGGCAGAAAAAGATGATGCAAAATATGTGTTAAGGATATTAGCTTTAGTTTCATTATCATTATAGGTTTTATTATTTGAGCCTTTTAGTGTGGCTATTCCTGAAGGTTCCATTTTTTTAGATTTGATAAAGGACCATAAGTTTTTATTGTTATCTTTGGTAATTACATTGTTTATATATTCATTTTGGAGGTTTCGACTAAGTTTTTGTGTCAAGTGTTTAATCTTTAAGTATTTTTTGTGTATCCTATATGAATAGGTAGCTTTATATTTCTTAAATAAGTTCTCTTTTTGTTTGCATAGCTTTTTCAATCTAGAATTGAACCAGCATTTGTTAATTTTATTTGATGTTAGTTTTGTTTGGAACATTCTCATCCATTATAGTTTTTAGATTTGTTTTTATATCTTTCCAAATTTCTTCTACTGGGCTATTTGTGTTAAAATTTACTTAGGAAAGTTTGTTGGAAGTTAGCCGCTGATTGGTTTAGTTTTATTGAATTACATTTATTCCAAAGATAGATTATTCTTCTAGGTATCTTATTCATTTTAGTTTTTATTGTATTGGTGACCCTAACAATATCATGGTCGGACAGTCCTGGAATTATTTTATAGTCTAACACTAGTCATGGTCTATTTGTTAGGAATAAATCTAGTGTTTTATTTTTCCTTGTTGCTGTTTTTTACTATCTGTTCTAGGTTTATGTTTTGTTTTATAGTGTCTAAAAAGTGTTCATTAATTTCTTTGTTAGTTCGATGGTTATCAATTGTATAATTTTTCCAATTTATATCTGGAAGATTAAAGTCCCCCATAATCCATATAACTGCATTTTTATTATTCTCTTTTATGAAAGTTAATTGACTACAAAGATTGTTCATGTATTCTAGGTTTGTATTCGGAGGTCTATATATACTGCCTACAATAAGTGGGGATGAGTTTGGTGTAATTATTTTACAATAGACTCTATATTAAAATTTGGCTGTGTAGTAATTTCTTCAGCTATGATATTTGATTTAATTGCAAGTAGCACTCCTCCATAATTGTCTGGTCCGTCTTTCCTAAAAATATTATAATTGGTGTTTAAAATCTCAGAGTTATATATGTTGGGGTTCAACCAAGTTTCAGAACCAGCAATTATGTCTGGTTCTTCTGTTTTTATAAGTAGTTCTAAATCTGGAATTTTATTTTTTATGCTTTGGAAATTAACTATTAGTGTTTTGAGAATGTTTTGATTATTATTATTATTAGATTTTTTATGGGTAATTTTATGGGTTTGTGGGGTAGATTTCATTTTATCTAGTGGTTTATTTATAAAAGGATTAGCCAAAACACTGTAAGAGTTTGTGGTGATCAGGTCCTTATAGTTAAATAAATCTGAACTGATTTGGGGCAATCCACAATGTATGCAGTGCCAAGAAGCATATTTATTTCTTAGGCCTATTGCTATGTGCTTTGGTGTTTTAGTATGCAGGCATGCTATGTGGTACCATTCATTGCAGGTGTCACACTGAATGGTTCCTTGTTTGCTAGTGCATGCCTTAATACAAATTTGACATTTAGATGATACTGGGCCTGGGTTAAGTTCTATGTCGCCTGAGAGGAGCAAAATTAAGATTAAGTGTTTTTGCCTATATCTACATATTTTATGTTTCCATTGTTTGAAGTAGATTTCCTTTATTGTTTCTCAAGATAGAGGTGTAGTCAGTGTGCTTTGTGTTGTGGTGGTTTATAATTATTGATATATTACTCTGATTTTTAGGATGTTTGTTGGTTGACGTTAATGTCCTTAAAAGTAGTGTGGTTATTACTAAGACTAAGATGAAAATTCTCATTTTCGGGTTAGTGTTAGACTAGGTTTAATTTTAAGGCTTAAGACTATTACTAATTACTATAATTATTATTATTATTATGATACTATAAGTTATGTATAATTTTGTTAAAGTGTGTTTAATTGTTCTAATTTGATTAAGTTCAATTAAATTTAAATATGAATTCTACACCTAGTAATCAAATTTATTTGGAAGGTATATAAAATTGGTGCTTTTATGTTATGTAAACAGTTACGATTAGGAGAGTTCAAAGTAATAACAATAACAATAAAAATGGCCGCCTACATAACTACATAGGATTTTAGTAATTTTAGTAAAAAATAATATTATTAAACAGCTAAAATTGTTATTATTTGGTTAATTAAAGATTAGTTAAGGGTTTGAAAATAATTTAGTATTATGAAATTAAGCAAATAATAAATGAAAATATTTGAAAACTTAGCTCTAGTAGAAATAGTGACCGCTCACAAACCGGAAGTCGTAATCAGTTCGCCCGGAATGTTTTCCGCTCCATTCGGTTCATCTTCTGAGAATTTCTTGTTCTTCTGTGATGCATTTTGCGGATTTATCTTGTATGGTTGAGATACGACCTTGTTTGGTGGATGTCAAGTCTTTAACAATTTTGTAGGCCTTCCTTGAATTGTTCCTTAGTAGATTTTCATCGATGTCAGAGCATTGTTGTTCTATCCATTCCTTTTTTGTTTTTACCATATCTTTCCTGATATTTTTATTGATTTCTCTGTATCTGGGTGCTCCTTCGGCAGTATTCTTTAGGCTCTTAAGTTTTCTTCATTTATCGCATAGTTCCAGAATATTAGAGGAGACCCATGGTCTTTTAATTGCTCGCTTCTTACCAAGTACTTCTTTTGCTGCTTCAATTATTGTGGTATTGAAGGTGTCAGTGACTAGATCTATGTCCATGTCCATTTTTGACTCATATAGTGTGGTGAGTGGAGCAAATATTCCTCAAATGGTTGCCCTGAAGACTTCTGCGATTTCTGGGTCTTTCAGTTTGTCCAGGTCGAAGCGTAATCGCTGATTGCCTTGTTTTGCTATCTTTTTCAGGTTGAGATGGGAGGTCATCAGAACCAGATTATGGTCATTGCCGATATCTGCTCCAGGGAAACTTCTAGTTCTAGCTGTTTTAATACACGATTTGAATCGTTTTCTGACCAGTTTGTAATCTGGTTACTATATTCCCCGTCGGGTCTGTGCCAAGTCCATCGTCTGGATTTTTTATGTTGGCCAATTGTGTTAGCTAGCAGGAGGTTGTTATATCTTGCAAATTCCAGGAGACGAAGTCCTCTATCATTGTTCAGATCATTTCAAGACATCCGCAAGTATATCTACCTTCTGTTTAATCTGGTTTATTTTAGTATGTCACATGGCAAAATGTGTGATCCGTCTAAATCGACCATGTGTTACAATCTGATTTGTTTCAATCTGCCACATGAAAAAATGTGCCATCTGACAAACTCTACCGTCGAGTAAAATCTGATTTTATTCATTCTGCCACTTGGCAAAATGTGCAATCTTTCAAAATCTACCGTCTGTTAAAATCTGTTTTGTTTAAATCTGCCACATGGCAAAATGTGCCATCTGTCAAAATCTATGTCTATTAAAATCTGATTTTATTCAATCTTCTACATTGCAAAATGTGCCAGTTGTAAATATCTCCCGTCTTTTAAAATCTGATTCGTTTCAATCTGCCACATGGCAAAATGTGCCACCTGTCAAAATCTGTTAAAAGCTGATTTGTTTTAATTTGCCACATGGCAAAATGTGCCATCTATAAAAATCTACCTTCTGTTAAAATCTGATTTGTTTGAATCTATCGTATGGCAAAATGTGCAATCTACAAAAATTTACCTTCTGTTTAATCTGATTTGTTTCAATTTGCCACATGGCAAAATATGCCATCTGTTTAAATCTACTATATGTTCAAATCTGATTTATTTCAATCTGCCACATGGCAAAATGTGCCATCCCCGAATACTACTTACCTTCTGTTAAAATATAATTTTGTTCCATCTGCCACACAGCAAATTGTGCCTTCTATCAAAATCTGCCGTCTTTAAAAATCTGATTTGTGTCAATCTGCCACATGGCAAAATGTGCCATCTGACAACATCTACGGTCGAGTAAAAACTGATTTTAGTCAATCTGCCAGATGGCAAAATGTGCAATCTTTGAAAATCGTCAGTCTGTTAAAATATATTTTGTTCAAATCTGCCACATGGCAAAATCTGCCATCTCTTAAAACTTTCCTAGTGTTAAAATCTCATTTTGTTTCATCTGCAACATAGCAAAATGTGCCTTCTATCAAAATGGACATACTATTAAAATCTGATTTGTTTCATTCTGAAACATGGGAAAATGTTCCATCTGTCAAAATCTACAGTCTTTTAAAATCTGATTTTATTTAATTTGCCACATGGCAAAATGTGCCATTGGTAAAAATCAGCCGTCTTATAAAATCTAATTTGTTTCAATTTCCCACATGGCAAAATGTGCCATCTATCAAAATCTTGTTTTTAAATGTATCATCTATAAAAATGTACCTTCTGTTAAAATATGACTTGTTTTAACCTGCCATATGGCAAAATGTCGCCATTTCGGAATACTTACTTTCTGTTAAATCTCATTTTGTTCCATATGCAACATAGCAAAATGAGCCTTCTGTCGAAATCTGCCATCTTAAAAAATCTAATTTGTTTCAATCTGCCACATGGCAAAATGTGCCATCTTTCAAAATCTACCGTCGATTAAAATCTGATTTTATTCAAATAGCCACATGGCAAAATGTGACATTGGTAAAAAAATCTCCCGTCTTTTAAAATCTGATTTGTTTCAATAAACACATGGAAAAATGTGCCATCTGTCAAAATCTGTTAAAATCTGATTTGTTTTAATTTGCCACATGGCTAAATGTGCAATCTATAAAAATCCACCTTCTGTTAAAATCTGATTTATTTTAATCTTCCACATGGCAAAATGTGCCGTCCGTTAAAATCGACCGTCTCTTAAAATCTGATTTGTTTCAATCTGTCACATAGTAGAATGTGCCATTGTTCAAAATTTACCGTCTTTAAAAATCTGCTTTGTTTCAATCTGAACATGACAAAATATTCCATCTATAACAATCTACCTTCTGTTAAAATCTGATTTGTTTTAATCTTCCACATGGCGAAACGTGCCATCTACATATATCTACCTTCAGTTTAATCTGATTTATTTTAGTCTGCCACAATGCACAATGTGACATCCGTATAAATCGACCATGTGTTGAAATCTGATTTATTTCAATCTGCCACATGGCAAAATGTGCA
The DNA here is from genome assembly GCA_944989445.1 of Ampullaceana balthica. Taxonomy (NCBI): domain Eukaryota; kingdom Metazoa; phylum Mollusca; class Gastropoda; family Lymnaeidae; genus Ampullaceana; species Ampullaceana balthica. The sequence continues at coordinate 16,157 of CALYLW010001553.1, forward strand.
ATCTGACAAAATCTACCGTAGATTAAAATCTGAATTTATTCAAAATTGCCCAATATGGCAAAATGTGCCATCTTTCATAATATAACGTCGATTAAAATCTGACTTTAATCAATATGCCATATTGCAAAATATACAATTGTTAAAAATTTACCCTCATTTAAAATCTGTTTTGATTAAATCTTCAACATGGCAAAATGTGCCATCTGTCAAAATCTACAGTCTCTAAAAGCCTGATTTTATTCAATCTGCCATTTGGACAAATGTGCCAATGTTAAAAATCTCCCGTCTTTTAAAATCTTATTTGTTTCAATCTGCCACATGGCAAAATGTGCAATCTGAAAAATCTTTGAAAATCTGATTTGTTTTAATTTTACACATGACTAAATGTACCATCTATTAAAATCTATCTTCTGTTAAAATCTGACTTGTTTTAATCTGCCACATTTCAAAATTGTGCCATCTACAAAAATCTAGCTTTATTTTATCACATTTATTTTAACCTGCCACGTGGCAAAATGTGCCATCCGTCCTAATCTAACGTCTGTTTAAATCTGATTTGTTGAAATATGCCACGTGGCAAAATGTTCCATCTCTGAATAATTACCTTCTGTTAAAATCTCATTTTGTTCCATCTGCCACATAGCCCATTGTGCCTTCTGTCAAAATCTACCGTCTTTAAAAATCTGATTTGATTCAATCTGCCACATGGCAAATGTGCAAACTTTCAAAATCTACCGTCTGTTAAAATCTGTTTTGTTTAAATCTGCCACATGCCAAAATGTGCCATCTCTGAATACTTACCATCTGTTAAAATCTCATGTTGTTCCATCTGCCACTTAGCAAAATGTGCCTTCTGTCAAAATGGATAGACTATTAAAATCTGATTTTTTTCAATCTTCCAAATTTAAAAATGTGCCATCTGTCAAAATCTGTTAAAATCTGATTTATTTTAATTTTCCACAAGGCAAAATGTCCCATCTATAAAAGTCTACCTTCTGTTAAAATATGAGTTGTTAAAAACGTGGGGCGGGCGCATATGAGGTTTAACATATGCGGTTCATTCATTCTCTCACTTATATATATCTCTTTTGCTTCCTAAATTAGAAATCTTAAATTTTTATACCAAACACCGACCCACATTTTAAGTCATATTAAATAGAAGTACTTCAACTTACAAGTTTTAAATTATTTACTTCTTTTTAGTCCACTTGTAAAAACGTGGTTTTTAAAAATTATTTTTTTGCCTTTATTTATTTTATTATTTTTAGTCCACTAATGAAAACGTGGTTTGTAACAATATTTTTTTACCTCTATTTATTTTAACACTTCATCAGCGCCCGCCCAACGTTTAATAACAAAGCGATGAGGTCACGGAGTGAACTAAGATTAATACAACGGCAAGCGGGTATAGATGCTTATATAAAGATAAACTAAGAAATGCATTAATTTAATTACGGTACATTCGATAAATCTGAATTTGATACAATGTATTGTCATCCAATATCTATCTGTTGGCAAATTTGAAAAATTGCGGACAGACAGACACGAAAGCAAGTATATAATAAAATATAGATAAACTAAAAAGTTCAATAATTTAATAACGGCACGTTCGCACGATCTGAAATTTTGACACAATGCATTGTCATCCAAGCTCTATCAGTGGTAAAATTTTGAGATCTCTAGGACCATCAGAAGTGGTTTCATTTCTGGTAGATTTTTATAGATGGCACATTTTGCCATGTGGCAAATTAAAACAAATCATTTTTAACAGATTTTGACAGGTGACACATTTTGCCATGTGCAGAATCAGATTTTAAAAGACGGGAGATATTTACCACTGGCACATTTTGCCATATGGAAGATTGAATAAAATCAGATTTTAATAGACTGTAGATTTTGACAGATGGCACATTTTGCCATGTGGCAGATTTAAACTGATCAGATTTGAATAGACGTTAGATTTAGACGGATGGCACATTTTGCCATGTGGTAGATTAAAACAAATTAAATTAAATAGAAGGTAGATTTTTGTAGATGGTACATTTGGAATGTGGTAGATTTAAAAAAGTCAGATTTTAATAGAAGGTAGATTTTTATAGATGGTACATTTAGCCATGTGACAATTTAAAACAAATCAGATTTTAACTGACGATAAAATTTGAACATTGGCACATTTTGCAATGTGGCAGATTGAATAAAATCAGATTTTAATAGACTGTAGATTTTGACAGATGGCACATTTTGCCATGTGGCAGATTTAAACAGATGATTTTAACAGACGTTAGATTTAGACGGATGGCACATTTTGCCATGTGGCAGATTAAAACAAATTAAATTAAATAGAAGGTATATTTTTGTAGATTGCACATTTGGAATGTGGTAGATTAAATCAAGTCAGATTTTAATAGAAGGTAGATTTTTATAGATAGTACATGTAGCCATGTGGCAATTTAAAACAAATAAGATTTTAACTGACGATAAAATTTGAACAATGGCACATTTTTCCATGTGACAGACTAAAATGAATCAGATTAAACGAAATTAGATTTTTGTAGATAGCATATTTGACTATGTGACAGATTTAACCAAATCAGATTTTAACAGGCTGTAGATTTTGAAAGATTGTACATTGTGCCATGTGGCAGATTGAATAAAATAAGATTTTACTCGACGTAGATTTTGTCAGATGGCACATTTTGCCATGTGGCAGATTGAAACAAATTAGATTTTTAAAGACGGAAGATTTTGACAGAAGACACATATTGCTATTTGGCAGATCGAACAAAATGAGATTTTAACATAAGGTAAGTATTCAGAGATGGCACATTTTGCCATGTGGCAGATTTAAACAGATATGATTTGAACAGACAGTAGATTGAGACAGATGGCACATTTTGTCATGTTGCATATTTAAACTGATCAGATTTGAACAGAAGTTAGATTTAGACGGATGGCACATTTTGCAATGTGGCAGATTAAGACAAATTAAATTAAATTGAAGGTAGATATCTGTAGATTGTACATTTAGCCATGTGGCAAATTAAAACAAAACAGATTTTAACTGACGTTAATTTTTGAACAATGACACATTTTGCAATATGGCAGATGGAATAAAATCAGATTTTAATCGATGATGGATATTGAAATATGGCACATTTTGCTATGTGGCAGATGGAACAAAATGAGATTTTTAACAGAAAGTAATTATTTGGAGATGGAACATTTTGCAATGTGGCAGATTGAAACAGATAAGATTTGAGCAGACAGTAGATTTAGACAGATGACACCTTTTGCCATGTGGCAGATTGAAACAGATCAGATTTTAACACATGGTCGATTTAAACGGATGGCATATTTTGCCATGTGACAGATTTAAATAAATCAGATTAAACAGATGGTAGATTTTTGTAGATTGCACATATAACCATGTGGCAAATTAAATCAAATTAGATTTTAACAGATTTTGAAAGATGGCACATGTGGCGGAGTCGTTGTCTAGGGGTTGAGGTCCCCCTTGGCCACAGATATTTACCACATTTGACGTGTAAATGAATGAGCAACGTTGGGTTTTATTTCAAAGTACGTTTATTGACATAAAACAGTCGACATGTATAGCAAAGTACAAGTGGTAATGTTATAGTTGATCTTCATGCCATCCAGTGTCCACGCAGCCTTTTAATCTTCACAGTCAATCGTCATCGGTCCAGCTTGACCGTATGGGACTACGCTCAATAAATAAAACTCCCCTCTCTACCTTCACACTCTCGTTTAGTATTCAACCTGCCTGTAACTCGGCAACTCAGCTCTTCCCCTGTCACACACAATGTGTTCTTATTATAAGGTCCCCGTGTGTACCGCCTCGGTCATCCACCCTGTCTCCACGCTGATTACAGCTCCCACGTACCTTGAGTTCACCCCATCCGTTCCACGTGAACAAGCGTTCCCAGCCCGTTGACCCTACGCTCGCCCCATTTATGCTCAGTCATCCCCACACCACAACATCTGACCGTGACACCCCCTCCTCACGAGTGACCTTAGCAAGAATGTCGCGAGTTTATACACTTTATAAGGTCGTGATGTTTTGGTGTGTCCTGATCTAATAATAGCATATCTCATTCTTACACACATAGGCATATCAATACTATATAGTCATTGGAATAATATTTTACAAATACATGGGCAATGTGCACTATATGAAAAAATAATTTTCACCAGTAATATGTTACCTTCATAAAACATTAATTTACATTATCTGGTGTATCCTCACAAATACATAATACTGAATCATTTTATTTACATTGTGGAACCACCCGGTTTTCGTATATGAGTACGAGTCTAGTAATACACTACCTAGTTTTCGAGGGTAGCAAAGGTTATTACTACTCCAAATCGTAAAGTATATATGCATCAATGTACAAAAATGGAAAAAATAAATTCACATTTGTAGTCACATAAAAAAATTTTTGGTATGGTTCAATGATTAAGATGATCCCCATGTTTCACAAGCAAAGAATGTCATGGTTCAATAATTTAATTGATAAATATGTCTCTTAAAACAAAGAACGGCATGATTCAATGATTTAATTGCTCATCATGTTTCACAAACAATCAATATCCACCCAATTTGGTTACAATTTCATATCATATTCATAATCATAACATAATAATCATCAACCAAATTCTCAAGAATAAAAAATTTCATCATCATTGCATATCATAAATACATATCATTATCATTTTTAACAAATTGCCTGAGGCCTCCAATGGCACAAAACTTTCTGTTTACATAATAAAAAAATCTGAAATTAGTTTAAGCGCCTTATCAATTCATATTATATTAATATAGGCCCTAGTTCTCTCGGACCCCAAAAATCACTACAATACAATATCACTACTCATCAACAAAACACATCATCGAGTTAGGGAAACTGGGGTAATAGTCGCAGATTAATCAAGGACATTGTTGATATTGAGAGGGGGGGGGTGAGAAACAGCCAGAGCGACTAGAAGGCATGACAGGAAAGAGGGGCGGTGAGTTTCATATGAAAGGAAACCAACTTGCTTTGACATACCGACACAAGCCCTAGAGCGGAGACACCTTCCCTCTGCTCCCCAACTTTACTCCCTCAAAAGTGGGATGAGGATAGTTAGATTTTTCTTTTTAAAAGAAAGACTGTAAAATCATGTTGACATTTGTATGATAAGAAGCCCCGCCCCAAACATAAAAAAAAATATTATAATTGTTTAAATGAAATATATTTAAATATAATTAATTATTCACTTTTTTATCGAGGATAAAAGTGAAATACAGTCGGACCTCGCTAAATCGAACTTCCCAAAGTCGAAAACCTCCCTATATCGAATTAATTGTTAGGTCCTGGCCAAATTCCATAAGACTAATGTATCTCCTTAACGCCAAGATTTTTGGCTTTCAACCTATCTTAGTCGAATTTTGCAAGGCGTTTGGGCTATTATTCTTGAGTGACATTTCAGAACAAGTGTTCCGAAGAGCCACGTAAATGGATGTAAAATCTTATCTTAGTGCATTTCACGAGGGATTAAGCGACCCTTGCAAGTACAAAAAAATGACAAAGACAAGAAAAAGGAGTGGTAAGTGGTAAGTAATTCGCGTCCTTTCGCTGCATGCTGTGACTCTTTTTAAAAAGAAAAATCTTACCCCCCCCCATCTCACTGTGGAGGTAGTAAAGTGCGGGAGTGGAGGGAAGGTGTCTCCTCTCACGGGCTTGTGTCGGCATGTCAAAGCAACTTGGCTTCCATTCATATGAAACATAGAAACCGCCTCTCTTTCCTGTCAAGCTGCGGCTTATGCTACGCCGCGGACCTTTCCAGAGTTCCTTCTTTTCATTCACTCACGGTCGTTTGCCCAAACCCACCCCATTTTGACAACTGTGTCTTTTAGGAAGTCTTCACCCATCACTAAATCATTAGCGGCGTATGATACGCCGCGGGTCAGCTAGTGTTGGCAATAAAGGGGTAAAAGAACGGGCACAAACAGACATTTTTAAAAATTTAATTTAAAAAAATATTTTAGCTGGGGCTGGAACCCAGGACCTTCCCCGTATTAGGCGGATGTGATAACCAGTACATTGCGAATCTCACGTTATTCTGTGAAGGAACAATGCAAGTGAAACGCAAGGATCATTGTTGGTCTCGATACATTAGTCGACCCCAGCGAGGGTTATTCGTCATGCTCGGTTGCACATACTTGCGTGGCGTCTCGCATGGTCCCACGAAGAGAATTATATATATAGATACCCCAACATGTATATGTCTGAAACATTTAAAAGTGATTATAACTTTTACATCGGATAATCATGGAGCTGTTTCATTACCTAGTGAAAAAATGTTCTTTGAAGAAGGCTCTTTGTCGAAACTTTCGCTGTTTTGTGACGTCTTGTCACGTTCACTCATACCCTGTTTGCATGTTATCCATCTATCATTACCTATAAAATCTACCCTTATAGCTACTCGAAAAAAACAAAGAGAATACGTTCTTTGAAGTAATAAAAAATGAAACATTATCATGAAATGTACAAATTTTTTAAATAATTAACGTTTAAAAAACTTAAGCTTTTATAAAAAAAAATTTGTTTACAAATTTAATAATAACATAACTAAAATGCGTTGGCTTCCTGTGAGGGGGGGGGACTTTTATAACTTTAAATATTTTTTAACTTAATTTTCTCAAGTTCCTTATGATGAGAAAATCAGGCAGTAGCAGTAATCATGGTCTGATTGTTTATTTTTATCAGCCGTTTTTTGGCAATTTATTGCTAGTGTGTTTGTGAGCCTGTGTGTATGTAATGTATTGGTATTATCCAACAGATCAAGCAATAGATATTTTTAACCAATTCCTTTTTTTATATATATAAAGTTGAACCAGATTTCACCATCGGTTAAGTTAATTATTGTTCTTCAATATCCTCCATTCCAGTCTGTTTGACTCTTCGATTTACAGTTCACTTTAAATAACTCATTGCTGTACTACTGAATGACAGAATGGTGGTCATTGTTTTTTTCCCAACATTTCAGCCAAGTCCTGAATACTAGAATAAATGACCAAAGGCGAAACCTGTTTGGTTTTCATGTTCATTCGCTGCCAAAAGAGCGGGATTTTTTTATATTCTTCTAATTATAACTGCCCAACGCAAAGCTGCCAGTGGCGGATTTAGCTATAGGGCAGGGGGGTTGGCTTGCCCCCCCGCGCCCCTGTTGGGTCTAAAATGGCGCCCCCCTAAAGACGCCCTCGATGAACACTAAAAAGTTGTCATTAGAGCAGAAAAAAATATTGCTAATACTAAACACGAAACTTCTGATCAACACCAAACTGCAATACGACAGCATTGGCTTGCTAATTATCGTATTTCAAATGATGAAACTGTTATATCTGACTTGATATTCAGGTGCGTCGCCAAGGGGAAAAGAATAAATAAGTATTGAAACTGATGATAGACGTGAGGTTAGTCATTCAGTGTACACAGAGAACATGGCATTTGTAGATATACTGGGCAGTTGTAGATATACTTGAAATTTTCGTGAATTGTTATCTTTATTACCCAAATATGATTCAACTTTGGACAGTCATCTAAAGTTTGAAAAGAAAAATGAACTTTATTTAAGTCAAGATGTGCAAAATGATTTAATTCAATCACTCGCATCTGACATATCAGTGACAATTGATAAAGAAGTTAAGTCTGCACAATTCTTTTCTTTAATTATTGATTCAACCATTTATATATCTAGAATTGATAAGATGTCAGTTTCTTTACGTTCAGTTTTACGTTCAGTTCCACTTAGTGTTGAAATATTTATATGCTTTTATATTTCGGTAAACAGCAATGCTGTCGCATTTTTTAAGAAGATTTTAACGGAACTACAGAAGCGAAACATTGATATTACACTCTGTCAAGGGCATCTGTGATGTCTGGAATTAAGAGTGGCCTTCAAACTCAAATAAAGACATTTTCAGCCAATGCCATCTATGTTCATTTTGTGACCATGTTTTGAATTGGGTTACAATCGAAGCAAAGTCTTTAAACAGTGATATACAGTTGTTTTTCGGCACAGCTGAAAAGTTGTATGCATTCCTTACGTCTAGTTTACCATTTCTACATACTCTTAAAGAATATCAGAAATCTCAATATGAATCAACATTAGATACTCTGAAACGACTTTCTGATACAAGATAAGCAAGCTGTAAGCATGCAGTTGGTGCAGTTGTTGGGTCATTCTCTGCTATTCTAGCCACACTTGAAGATATACGGGGCTCAACAGAATATAAAGGAAGTGTCACAGCAGAATCTATGGGACTATATGTTTTAATAACAACATATTATTTTGTTTTTCTGATGCTATTTGTACAAAAAGTTGTTTGATAATATCTTTGTGTTATCAAACTACTTGCAATGCAAGGATATTCACATTGCATTTGAAAAACAATTGATCGATGTTGGAAGAAATAACTTTGTTGAAATGAGAAGTGGCGAAGTTTTTGAAATTCTGAACGTAGATGTCAAATAATTTATTAACGAAAATTATCCAGACATAAAACAGACTTTAAAGAAAAGTGAACTAATTTTCAAAAAAGAAAAGTATGGCAGGCGAACTAAGCAGAGATGAAAGGGTTTATCATCCAACTACACGCTTTAAATTTAAAACGTACTTCACTATCTTGGATACACTTGTAACACAAATAGATGATCGATTTAATGACTTTCGAAGAACATTTTATATTGTATTAATTGTATTGATCCATCATAAATGTCGGAAGAAAATAAAGATTATTTTAGAAGTTTATGTGAAATTTACAAATACGACATTAACCTAGAAGAAGCAATCATAGTATATGATACCTTCAAAGATTGGTATGTATCAATGCGTCTATAACTATCTAGTTAACTACAAATTAAAGAGGTTCTACCATTCTTAACTGAAAAACAAATGTCATCAGGACTCCCCAATTTGTCAATACTCTATAAAATTCACTTGAATCTTCCAGTTAGCAGTGCAACTGCTGAAGGACGTTTCAGTAGATTGAAAATCATCAAAAATTATTTGTGCTCTACAGTGACAAACGAACGTCTGCCTGGATTGGCATTAATTTCAATTGAACGTGATCTAGCTGAGAACGTTCACTTTGAATCAACGATAAATCGTGTTGCTTCAATGAAATCATATAGAAAGCAATTGATATTGGGCTCAGGCCTTTATTTAAATTCGCATGAACTAAGTTTAATTTTTAGATCAATACATATTAATATTCATATACTATTGAAACAAATTTACGTTACCATTTTGAAAACATATCTGTTTATATTGTTGATTCTGTTTGACTTATTCGATGATTTAGAAAATTTACTAAATTAGTATGCTAATAGTTAGTATTTACGCAATGCTCGGATATTAGTAAAATTTGCCGGCGCCCCTGAAATTCTCCTGCCCCCCCCCCACGCAGACAAATCTAGATCCGCCACTGAAAGCTGCTCGTGAATTTTGGTGTTCTACATGGCTAGTGTTCTGGAGCACATTAATAAAGGAAATTGGTTGGAGTAAGTGAAGAGTTACCTCGCATTTCTCGGAGTGTGGTTTACGGTAAACTCGATAGAATTTATTATTTGTATGATCTTTGTAAATACATTGTACTGTAAACATCGTAAGTTCCTTTTTCATAGCTTACGGAAATTCAAAGTTCTCGACAAGTCGTTAAAATTTAAACAGAGTCCTCTTTTTTTCTAACATTGTTAATGTCTTAGTTTACTCATGTCAGAGGCTAACATTGTTAATGTCTTAGTTTACTTATGTCAGAGGCTAACATTGTTAATGTCTTAGTTTACTTATGTCAGAGGCTAACATTGTTAATGTCTTAGTTTACTCATGTCAGAGGCTAACATTGTTAATGTCTTAGTTTACTCATGTCAGAGGCTAACATTTCTTTTTAAAATATTTTTTCCCTTTATGTTTGATTTAACACAAATAGGGGAATATGTAATTGCTATGGAGATCATTGAAGTAAACACGTGCAAAAGAAAATACGTATTGATATTGTTAACCATTTTCTGAGGAAAATTGGTAAAATTGTTTTCTTTCTTATCTTTTATATTAGAAAAAGCATTTACACTTGAAAATTGTTTAACAAGCCATTTTTTTATTTTTTTTTAATATTTTTGTCATTCAAGGTTACGATTTTTAGGGTGCTTTCGAATTATTTGCTTTAAATTAGGGCTGGTAACGATTATTTTAAATTTAATCGTTAACTTTTAAAAAATTAACGATTAAGTTTATTAACTAATCGTTAATTTCGATTAAAGCGAAAATTTAAAATTTATGACGTCATTTAACTGAACATCTCAAAGGAAGTAACAAAAACAAGTAATTAACATTTTTTTGTTTTATTTCTAATATGTTTTTGCTGAAGGTGGTAATCTACCTCAGCGATGTATTTGATCCCCTAAAAGCGAATTTATTACGGCAGTGAACACAGTAAACTCTTTCACCCTCTTCTACTTTGTCATCCGTAGTTAGCTTAAAAACAAAATGTTTGCTCAACTTTCTCTTTATATTCTTAAATTTAACTATGCTGAAGCTGTCATTAGTTGTCATTTTTGTTTACATTTGCACGTCTACATAAATTAATAAATTATAATAATACGTGGGAGAAGTTTTTACGTTAATAATATATACATTATTATTAATAATTGATTATTTAATTATAAATTGATTTTAAAAAATATAAATATTTTCTTTAATTTTAATAGAATCTTTTCGATTAAAATTATTTTAATCAATATTTAATCGATACATTTTTTTACGATTAATCGAGAAATTAATCGTTAATTTCCGCAGCCCTACTTTAAATCTTTTGATAAATTATGTGTCACATGGTTTGATGCTTGAGTCACTGACGTAAGCCTTCACATATCGACTTTACACCAGACACGACCACCGGCGAGCCACAGATCTTTGACTTCCAGTCTATCTGTAAACTTTAGCACTCACTGACTTCAAAAATAGAATAAAAATATTTATTTGACTCTAAGATTCTGATTTTTCCTTTTGAATTTTGAAAAAAAAATTAATTCTTTTAAATATATAAAGTATATATAAAATACATATATACTTAAAGATTAAACACATGACACAAAAACTTAGTCGAAACCTCCAAAATGAATATATAAACAATGTAATTACCAAAGATATCAATAAAAACTTATGGTCTGTCACGGGTGCATCTCGAGTGTTTTGCGTGATTGGATGACGGAGATGTCACGTGATTAAAAGTGCGGGAAGAAAGAAGCCTTCCCATTGGCTAAGAAGGTTGGGGAGTCAGTGTTAGAGTTGACTGGTGTCATGGCAGGACGTATGCCAGTGTGTTCACGTTTTATAGCCTCAAATTATACTTCGTGTATAAAATATAAATTATATTAAAGTTGTTTTATTGAAACCAAGTCTTCAGAGGATTATTGTGTACAAGATTCTGTATTGAGAGAACGCCTACAAGAAAGTTACATATTAATAAGTAAAACCAGTTACATTGACATTGGTGTCAGTAAGTAAAGTCCTAAGTGAACACAGTACAAGAAATTTTAGAAAGTAAGGTTCGTGGAAGTCACCAGTAATGTGTATTTCAAAAAGGAAAGCATCCATTAAAAGAAGAAATATTAGCAGCTATCGTATTTTGTGAATATTCAAGTTCGTAAGAAGCTGTGAATAAACTTTTGTGGTTCAATGAAAATACAAGAATATTTCAAGATGGTGGCTTGACATTGCAGCAAGACGCACTGAAACTAGGTCAACTAGTTGGTTCTAACCTTACAGTCGACTACAGTACAAGCACTACCGAGAGCTGGTAGGTCGTTACGTCAGCAAGCACGTTGGTTCTAAATATACACAGTGCAGGAATTTGGGTCATGCAGTTGACAAGCCTAGTGTATGGTAACACGCAGTAAACTACGTCAGCAGCTCATTGGTGTGGTTGATTTCCAGGAAATATTTGTAAACATGACCTTGAACTTGAGAAGCTATGGACTATTAACAACTGTGTTAGTGTGATTTATAAATAAAAGAACGGAATTTTTATCCATTCATTGTGTGAAGAGTTTGATAATTGCAATTTTGGATTAATGGAGTGAACTAAATTGTTTATAAAAACTACTCGAAAATTGAAAATTTAACCAAGTGACTTATTTCATAGTAATAACTTTGGACCATCAGATGTGTTTTGTCAATCTGAGGGAGCGTATATATAAAGTATACTAAAGATCCCGTGTGAGGATGCTTTGTTGTCTCACCTTGTCAAAACTAAATTTCATGGTTTAGACGTGTCCCTTATTTAAACTTAACATTTTGAAATCAACATTTTTTTTTATTTGGAGGACTTATAACTTAATAAATATATACATACATTCCTTACCGAATTGCTTGAGTCATATTATTCCAAATAACAAAACATGGATTACTACAAAGAATTCACTGCCATAGCTAAAGAGATCGGACTAAGTGGAAAAGAAATTAGAGATTTCATTGAAGAAAAAGTAAAAATAGCTGAAGAAAAAGAAAGGTAAAGAATTGCTAAAGAAGAAGAAAAGCTAAGAAAAGCTGAAGAAAAAGAAAATCAAAGAATTGCTAATGAAAAAGAGAGACAAAGACAATTTATTGAAAGAGAAGAAAGAGCTGAAAGAAGAGAACTTGAACAAATTAAAAATGACAACTTAAAACTACAAATTGAGCTAGAGAGTAGAGGCCTCAATCCTGGTAATGACACAAATAGAAAGTAAGCACCAAAGGACACTATCAAAGTTAGAAAATATGATAGCCAGAAAGAAAAAATGGATGTGTATCTGGATTATTTTGAATCCATAATGGCCATGAAAGGTTATAATGAAGAAGATTGGCCAGCACAATTGATGACTCAACTAACTGGAGAAGCATTTGAAGCTTACAACAGTATAGCAAAAGAAGACCAAACCATATATAAGAATGTCAAAAAGGCACTTCTATGTCATTTCGGAAAGTCAGGAAATGATTATAGAAAAGAATTTCATGAAATGAGAATCAAGATGGACAAAGATCCACAGATCACAGTACATGAAGCACAAGTTAAATTGACAAAATGGCTAGAACTTACAGCAATAGATACAAGCAATCCAAAGGTCATACTAGACATGGTGTTAATTGACAAGTTTTTAGAAATGCAACACCAACTCTATTCACATGTTTAACTGATAAGAAATTTCGTACTCAAGCAGAGCTCCTTTCCAAAAACAATATTTTAGTAAAAATAATAATTACAATACTCAAACAAAGCTTTTTAATGGTATTACATTTCTACTAACCTTTCATTAATTTTTCAGATAAACTTTAGAATTGCTCAAAACTAAATGCAGGAATATTCCAAAAACTTATATATGACCTAGGTAAGTCATCAGGAATATTCCAAAAACGTATATAAGACCAAGGTAAGTCATCAGGAATATTCCAAAAACGTATATAAGACCAAGGTAAGTCATCAGGAATATTCCAAAAACTTATATAAGACCAAGGCAAGTCATCAGGAATATTCCGAAAATTTATATAAGACCAAGGTAAGTCATCAGAAATATTCCGAAAATTTATATAAGACCTAGGTAAGTCATCAGAACCGCAAACATTTTCAATACTACAAAATCGATGAATGTGAATAATTTAATGTCACTTTTTTGTTTCCAATTAAAAAAATAGTATAATAGTAATGATAATAAATAATTATTTCTCATCTTTTAGAAGAACATTCCATCGTTCATCAATATTCTAAGGCTGCGGAAATTAACGATTAATTTCTCGATTAATCGACCCTACACTTAAAAATGTACCTGGAAGTCAAAAAAGTAAAATATTTTTGCCAATAAATATAAACTAATTTCCGGACGATTACACGAACATTTTGGTTTTAAACTTTTGTCTGACTTGAATGTTCAAAGTGTTGATAAAGGTTATGGTGTCCATTGAGAGAAGTCGTTTGCCTACCATGCAATGTTCCCTCTAAGTCTAAGCTACGTTGTTCCATGTGCAAAGTTTTAAAAAATTCATGTGCAAAGCTGCATAACGTCCATTTTTTGCATAATTTTACAAAATTTGTTGCGCGGTGATTCTAAACTCCTGCGTGGCGTCGGTCAAATATCTTCGCCGCTGCGCTGCTTAAAGGGAACATTGCTACCATGGTTCTAACACTTCGCTTATATATCATCTGCAAACCAAACATCCACTACAGTATCAGAAACTTCAGCTGAGACAATCTAAAGCTATGTAAACGATTGTTAGGCTCGGCCGCTTATATTGTCAACAAGACACGCTCTCATCACTTGAACCAAATAATGTTAATACACTTGTCTGCGTTGTTGGTTAAAATATGTCATATAAAGGAGACATTCCAGTGTTATTTCGATTTTCGACTAGTATTTTAATAAATGTTACTTATGACACCATAAATTTCAATTTTGGCTTAAATCGAAATTAACGATTAATTAATCGTTAATTTTTCAAAAGTTAACGATTAAATTTAAATTAATCGAGAACAGCCCTACAATATTCACAACTGTAACCTTCTCTAAAGGTGATAAATTAGCTTGGTCCATTTCGCGATAGGTCAAGTTAACTTCCTGAACGTACACATGGTAAATATTTAAGGATTCGAGGAAAAGCCTTTTAAAACATATTCCTTATATAATAAAAGGCAATGGTCTATCCGGTCATCGATAGCGATTGGTCCCTCAAACTCCTACAGACTCCTACAACCAATCACTAGCGGAGAAAAATTAAGTCTCATTTACATATTGAACGACGTTCAAAACGAGTTATTTTTTGGTGCATTTTTTTTCCAAGACTTTATTTTGAGCGGTGTGCGTTGGGATTTGTAGTCAAAAACTTTGTTTTTACGAGTTATTAATTGTAACAATAATGAATAGTATTTTGACGTGATACATATGTATGGCCGGTCGAGACGGCGGGTCTCTCGACAAACCGCGGTGTTGGGGGGGGGGTCGAATCTCTGGACAGACGGGGTGGGTAATTACGTGATGTCCTACCATGAACTTCAAAGGTCACCCTACGCCTACACTTATTCCCGTCCTTGGACGGTCGTTCTTGCTAGTATTATAATAATAATTATAAAACTGCCATTCACAGCGGACATCTATTCCATCCAACCCATCCATACTCAAAAGTCACAAAAAGTCAATTTGAAAGAAAACAAATAAGACCCCATTAAATCACCTTGCACACTTAGATTGTCGACTTGCAAAAAGACATGTATTACAACTACCAATCCACCTCCACCCCGTCTCAAGTCTATTTGCAATAAGACAAGTATTATGTCTTATCCCATCTCCACCCCGTCTCAAGTCTACTTGCAATAAGACAAGTATTACAACTACCAATCCACCTCCACCCCGTCTCAAGTCTACTTACAATAAGACAAGTATTACAACTACCAATCCACCTCCACCCCGTCTCAAGTCTACTTACAATAAGACAAGTATTACAACTACCAATCCACCTCCACCCCGTCTCAAGTCTACTTGCAATAAGACAAGTATTACAACTACCAGCCCACCTCCCCCCGCCTGAAGTCCGCTTACTGCCACGGCCATTGTTGGTTTTAATTTATACTTGAAGTGTTTGTAGTTCATTCTGTTTCAGCTCTTCCCTTTGCGCCGACGCATTAAATGATTTGTTGCCTTGTTCCCCCCTCCCCCCCCCTTTTTTTTTCTTCTTCTATGGTTATCGAAATAATGTGTTGTTCCTATTTACTTCATTGTTTCTTTCAGCCAGATTTTAATGTTATCAATGACTAAATATTCTGTACCTGACTATAACCCAAACAAAATCTATTACAATATTAAGCATCAAAATCACACGCCCTCTAACCACCAACAAGCCGTTATTTTGAACTTTCATTCACCACGGCAAAAAGCTATTTCACCAAAGGTTTTCCCCGGACATTCAACCAACAATCTCCTTTTCCCCTACCAACACTTCCCTATCAGACAACCACCCAACCATGACGACTTTGTCCCTTTTGTTACGACCCATGAACTCGGATCACCCACGGGTCACTAACCACACACTAAGGCCCTCGGTCGAAAACAACCCAGAACCGATGACTCGTTCCGATTCCTGTTCCGGCTCTTGTAGTATTTGACTATTTGTTGTAGTAAACATTATTGGTTTGTCTTAGAGTCGAGAGGTAAGTAGCCAGCTCTGATTTCTTCACTAAAGTAAATTAAGAAATATATGGTGACAAAAGTCACTAGCATGTTAGGTCATTAAATTGGAAGTGGCTATAAAGTGTTTTTTTAAATAATTCTTATTAGTTGCAGACGATTACTTTCAAAGGGTTTTCCCAATGTTATTGATTTAACAGTGGTGGTAGGTAGACAAAATGGTTAAGGCAAAATACATTTAAGAGAGATTATTCTTCTTGCTTTAATTTAAAAAATGTACTTATTTTGTGAGATAAGGGAGAGAAAATAACATTTATTCCTTTCATCTACAAATAAGATAAAACTCAAAATAATTTTAATTTCTGTAAAAATTTCAGCTACATTTTAGTCGTCTGGCGTTCAAATTTTTCCATAAATTTTAAACTTCATAAGACAATTTATTTTAAAAATCTTTAAACATGTTGGGCTTTTCTAGTCAAAACAAAATAAAATATAAAATTATCATGAAATTAAACGAATGTGTAGACAGACAAAGCTATAATTTTTAGTTCGTCTAAAGAGATTATTATCACACTTCGGAGAGGGATTGTGGGGGTGGGTGGGGTGGCGGGGACACCTACCATTGCTCGGGGGGGGGTGACACAACCAATTGCTGGGTGGGGGTGACACAACCCATTGCTGGGGGGGGTGACACACCCATTGCTCGGGGGGGGGGTGACACAACCCATTTCTCGTTCGCGGAATCGCTGAAAATAAAGAATTACCGTGAAAATAGTTTAAACCGTCTGTTCAAACACCCAACACCACCGCCTCCCAAGTAAAAATTGGAGCAATTCTTGTACGATGACCTGGTCGAGTCTTAAACTATATTCTATGGACCGTCGGCGTTGTGTGTCGGTCCGTACTATTGCCACTCTCAATCTACATCAAAACTATTAGAAATTAATAAACTTACACACAATACCCTGAAATCAATTGAAATTATTTCAGTTTTTGTCTTGTCATTTTGAACTTATTAACTCACAAAATGATATTTTCGAAACAATCTGGTGAATGCGGGGAATGTTCTTGTACTTAACAGAGATGCAAAGATCGATGTAATTAATATGTTGTATGAAAAGTTTTTGGGCATACAAATATATAAATGTACTTCATGGGCATGAGAAAATTTCATGAGTGTCGGAAAGAGGCTACCACCAATGTCCCTCTAAGGTTCATTGGTCCGTGTGCAAAGTATCGCGTGCAAAGTTACACATCGTCTAAGTTTTGTGCAATGTTTTACAAAATTTGATGCGCGTTAATTGCTGCTCGGCGACGGTCAGTGGTCGCGCAGCATAAAGGGAACATTTAGGGGAATTCTTATGTGCGTTAATTAGAGAAAGCAATGAACAGCAGATGTGTTCTTCAGAAAAACTACTTACACACACACACAATCTGAGTTTTTAAAAATATTTTAGTCTAAAGGACGTTAACATTGTTTGGTAGACTATACTATACAATACTATTCACGTTTTTCTACCTGCAAAGCCTTTTAAAGAAATAAAATGTAGACCTATTTTCTTTATTATAAATTATGTATATTATTTACAGACCAAAAATATATTTTAAGTGATGTATGTGCAAAGGTGTATTTAACTTTAGAAACATTTCCATTTACCCATTGGAAGTGTTTATCGTGGCATTTTGAACGTATTTGCTCCTAAAATAATGTTTTCAAAACAATCGCGTCGGTGAGTGAAATGTTCTTGTTGCACTAAATTACCACGTCTTTTTAAATACTGAGCTCATTCTGTCATAGTTATTTATAACTTAGTTGGGGGAGGGGTTGGGGAAAATATGATTTCGCTGCAGACATTCACCTTTTATCGCCGGCCACACATCGACACACACAGAATCTGAATGTGTTACCGCCAAACAACGGTGTGCCGTAAAGGTATTTTATTATAACCCAAGGTCGGTCCAGATGACAACAGACATGCTCGACCATTTACTTTCTTCTCTTGTCTCCAAACTTACAAGCCAAACTAGGTCAATCCCACAGTCTTCTGTTGTGTACAAATTTTAATCTAAGGATGTCAGTGTCTTTCTCTCACGCCACCGCAGGGACGAGTGAATTTAGGTGAATATGTGAATTACATCATTTTCATGCGTAAGTAAACACGGCAGTGACAGTAGAAGTAATATTTTAAATAAGTGGTAAAACAATAACCCACTTCGTGGCATCGTAAGGACTTTATATATTTTTATATATATTTGAATTTTTATATGGATTCATCATTTCTAGACCTTATTTCTTACTTTATTTGCCTCTGTGTAAAAGCGAAAAAAAATTTTTTTTTAATATTGCCTGGAGGAGAGGAAAATAAAAACAAAAACACTGACACGGGATATAAGAAAGGGGAGGAATTCCTTTTCTATTTGATATATTACTAATTATGTTGCTAAACTAATAAAACTCATGTGACAATTGGTTTTAGTGTTAAGATAATGATGTGCTAATACCAAGCAATATTGTGTCGTAAAGGTATTTTATTTTTACCCAGACGCATTATTGAGGAAAATATTATTGAGGAGCAATAGTTTCAAATTACTTTAATGTCTGAGCCATTTTCTAAATTGTTTTTTTTTCAACTACCGTTACCTATGTCTACAATCCCACAGTTATTTTCGTTTTTAAGGCATCAAACGTGATTTCCATAGACACAAATTTTTGCAATGAATGCCAATTCCTTTCATTGCCTACTACAACAAATGTAACCGAGGGAGCGGTACAATCTATTACTCTTGAAACAGGAACAACGCGAGTAGATTATTTAAATATTTAGTGCTTCTTATATTTCGGATGAATAAACTCAGAGAATAGATGTTTCTGTATTGCCACACTTATAAAATAAAATACTATGTTCATCTTGAATATAGTTTTCTTTCATGCATTCGTTATCTGTTTACAAGGGACTAACTACTACTTCCGGTCAATAGCCTACTACTGCATGAAGTGATGAAGTGCACAACTCCGGAGAACTTCTCGGAACTGATCAATGAGTATTAAGGATGTCGTTATGTTTCTGGAATTTAATCTCGTTTCTGTCTTCATTTTTTGTAACCAGCAAACACAAAGTGTTCAGATGCCATTGGCATAAAAATACAGAAGATTTTGGTTTGGAACTCTCAGCCATAAAAACGCACGAATAAAAAACTATTAAGGTTTTTGAAAACTGACTGAGCCTCATTTGTTCCATGTAGAATGGCTTGTATAGAGAAGACTACTTAACAAGTATTACTCTTCTCTTTCTCTCATTTTCTTTCTCTTCATTTATCTGTTCCCATCTTTCTTTTCTTCCAGTCTTCTCAGTTCGTTGAGCTTCATAAGGATTTGCTATGAATGGATACAGCGCAAAATAGTGTTATGATTTTCTATCATTATACCTTTTATTTTCTTGTGTTAATTTTGATTCTTAAAATGTTTTCTTGATTTTGTCTCGATTGTTCTTTGCCGTCTAGAAATATTTGTACTGAATAAATTTACTGATTTGTACCATCACATCAGCCTTATACACGAACACCGGGAATATGGCGTTGTATAGTGAGAGGGTGAGATAGCATCAACTTTAGAGAGAAACATTTTACCAATTAATCATTTCAAAGAGCAACCATAAGGCTCTCTGCCAGTAAAGATTATCAAGAGCAATACTCTTGGTGTCTTGGAGATTCCATTCATTCATGTTGTCTTTGTTTTACATAGTATTTTTTTGCTTTGTGTTCTGTTCAGTCTAGTTCAGATGTTGGCAAATATTTTTGTTCAACTATAGATAATATGAGGTATTTCCATTAAAAATATTATGATTCACAGATTATTACTGATTTGTTAACAATAATAATAATAACTGAGTCACAAGGATTCATCCCAGCGCCCGCTACGGCTGGATGACACATAAGTACAGGTCACCATGGACTGGGGTGGGGGTTGCAAGGAGCAACCATCAAAGGCGGATCTGTTAAACGGAATGCCAAAATGATTTTTTTTTAAATGATACTAATTTAGAATTTAGTTCCGAGAAAATTATATTGGAGCATGTAACTTTTCCGAAATGTTTTCTCTATATAATAGCACTAGCAAAATACCCGCGCTTAGCAGCGGAAAATTAGGATTTCAGTTAGCGTTGCAAACCAGCATAACACCAATTCAAAACACCAATTGATTTCAATCTGGATCATGATGGATATAATAAATAAGTCTTGTCTGTCTGTCGTGGTCCCACAGAAAAAAACAAAAATAAAAAATGACACACTTCCCGTGATCCTATCGAACTACCATGAACTTCACAGGTCACCCTACACTTATTCCCGTTCTTGGACGGGCTTTGTTGCTGATAGCTCATTAAAGGAAAAACTACATTTGGGCCCCCGGCCACCATGAGTGGGAATTTTTTTTAAAAATGTGCCAATTATCTTTGTGAGATCTTTGTACTCAACAACTTCCCAAAGTTTCATGCTTTTACCTACACGGGAAATTTGAGAATTAGTGATGAGTCAGTTTTTGTATAGCTCATATAAGAAAAAATATATATTTTGGCCCCCGGCCCCCCATGAGTGGGAATTTTAAGATTCTTTTTCGCCAATTATCGTCATGAGAGTACACTCAACAACTTCCCAACTACCTACATGGGAAGTTGGAGAATTAGTGATGAGTGAGTCAGTCAGTCAGTCAGGGCTTTGGCTTTTATTAGTATATATTATTAGTAATTGTCCTCTTGATCTTGTGATGCTAATGTTGACCTTTCTGAGTAAAATGTGTGAAATAAAAAGTTTAATAACTAATAGCAATTCAATTTTTTTTACTAGTATGTTGCTGATCCGTGTAATCCAGGGAATGATGTTTGTTCTTGATAAGGGGCCGTGCATAAAGTACCTCACGCTATTTTTGACCATTTTTAACCCCCCCTCCCTCCTGTCACAAACTGTCACACATCTCCGACCCCCCCCCCTAAAGTACGTCACACTTTCGAACAAAAATTTTGTTTTTATTAACAAAGTAATCAAAATTTAATATTAAACAGCGTGACGTCACACATGGCCGGACTCCCCCCCTCCCCCCTGTCACAAACTGTCACACTTTCTTACACCCCCTCCCCCTTCTTCTGGAGCGTGACGTACTTTATGGATGGCCCCTAAGTAGGAATAACGCCGCCTGTAGAGATTAAATGAACAAGATTTCATGTGTCATACACGATCTATTATTATTGTGCACTATACGGATGTTTATCTCAATATCCAAAACAGACACGGTTTCGTGTATTATTGATCAACTACGCTCTATAATTTAACTTTCAACTTTCTATTTCCCTTTTCAACCGACTTTCTTTGCCCGATACAATTAGCCGCAGGACACACACCGCAATGGTCATTGATTTTAATAGTGCTTTCTGATAAAATCAGTGCGGATCCATTTATTTTTATAATTATTATTTAAAAAGTACTGGTAGAAAAGATTGGTAGATTTTCAGAAAGTGCGAATCCGTGCTTGGACTAATTGAGTTTCGCTAGTTATCATGCCATGGAATAAATTTTTAGTATCACATTCCAATAAGGTTAGTCATTTCTAAAACCGGAAAACGTCATTGCTCAATGAGTTATGTTCTATTTTTACTACGTTTTTATTAGCTCGCTTTCGTTGGTGAGGCATTGTCCAAGATTTTTTCAAATCTGCCAACGTAAAATTGAACCACTTCTGATGGTCCCAGTGATCTGAAAATTTTACCACAGATAGATCTTGGATGACAATGCATTGTATCAAAATTTCAGATTGATCAAATGTACCGTTATTAAATTATTGAACTTTTAAGTTTATCTATATAGTCTATCTGTACCGTCGGCTTTTGTTGACAATGGTGAGTTCGCCCCGTGACCACATCACAATGTTTTTAAAACGTTGGGCGGGCGCTTGTGAAGTGTTTGGTAAAATAAATAGAGGTAAAAAAAGATTTTTAAAAACCAGGTTGTTAGAAGTGGACTAAAAAGAATAAAATAAATAGAAGTAAAAAAAAGATTTTTAAAAACCACGTTTTTATAAGCGGACTAAAAAGAAGAAAATAATTTAAAAACTTATTAGTTCAAGTACTTCGATTTAATATGACTAAAAACGTGGGGTGGGTGTTTGGTATAAAAATTAAAGATTTCTAATGTAGAAGGCAAAAGAGAGATCTATAAGTGAGAGAATGAGTGAACCGCATATGTTAAACCTCATAAGCGCCCGCCCCACGTTTTTAGTCGTATTAAATCAGAGGTACTTTAACTGATAAGTTTTAAATTATTTTCTTCTTTTTAGTCCGCTTATAAAAACGTGGTTTTTAAAAATCTTTTTTTTACTTCTATTTATTAGATTACATTTTAGCGGAACAATGTTTTACAGCATAAATAAAGTCGAATCACTATATTCTCAAAACTGTTAGCATAGTAAAATTACGAAACTGTTTTTCCCTTTTCAAGGCCAAAAAGCGCTCTTAAGTTTACTAAGAATTAACAAATGGCTGATAAGATACTTCCTTCTCAGTAATTTACATATTGACTCGTATCTCTAATTAAATTTTTATTAAATTCATCACACAAAAAAAGACCCATATAGTTTTATTAATAGATTTCCGCCATATTATGACAAGGCCTATATGACGAGATCGAAAGATGAACTCGAACTTGGGGGGGGTGGGGGGAGGTGGCGGAAGTGGGGGTTAATGCCACTAGGGACGATGTCGGTGTGGGTACGGGGCGGGGGAAGTTGGTGACCTGGACCAAGCAGGAGATGACCTCCATCTCATATTTCAGCTCAGGGACAACGCGACCTTTGACCCCGGATACACGGCCGATGTTTTAATGACCAGGATTCCGAGAACATGTCGT
Organism: Ampullaceana balthica; assembly: GCA_944989445.1. NCBI lineage: Eukaryota > Metazoa > Mollusca > Gastropoda > Lymnaeidae > Ampullaceana > Ampullaceana balthica. Next base: position 39,268 of record CALYLW010001553.1, read on the forward strand.
TATGAAGGGGAAGTAATGCATGTTACTTTCATTCATTTAAATCACAACTTGACAACTGCTAGTGTATTCTCTATTACCTGCTCTTGTTTTTAAGCCCGTTTTTCACCATACAATTTAGTTACTCTTCTACTCGTGAATAATATTCCCCTAGAAAAATGTATGGTCATCATATACATAAATGTCATTGTTCTTTGATTGTGTTTTAAGACATTTAAGCAATTTTTTTTTCTTCTTGGAAAAAAAAATCTGCTTACCTTGAAGACGTATCATATTATTCGTAAAATATCTTTATAAATCAAATATTCGTATTTTACACGAATGTTAAAACATTTAATTAAAGAATTAGCTATTAATATTTTAATTATATTTAACTTTTTCAACAAAAGTACAACGTAAAAATAATCCTCTTATAGTCCATGATTTTTTTGTTACAATGTTAAGACTTAGAGCAGTGGTTCCCAAACTTTTTTGGGTGGAGACCCCTTTATATAACAGCCATATGACCCGCGACACCCACGAAATTTAAATAAGTAATTTCCAATAGAGTTTTTACAAAATAAAGCAAATTTGCATTATAGTGAATGTTTTTAGTCAGCAGTTGGCGACCCCCCGAAAACCCGTCGCGACCCCTTTCGCGACCAACAGGTTGGGAACCACTGACTTAGGGGCTAAAGTCTAGTTTAAACTCGTATATTCCTATGTCTTAGGATAGCCCCAGACATGCATAAGAAATTTTTACGGTAATCTTATAAGTACTTTCTTTAAAAACATGATTTTTAAACGCTTAACTGTTTTTGTAATGCTGTGGTTTTTGTGTGCCACATGCTCTTCAACAGGACAGGTCTTAGTCTTAGCTATTTTAGATTGTCAAACAAGACAATCACTCTTAAGTGTTGAATATTGTTACTTAGCTTCGCGGTTTGTATAGTAACAAAATAATAGGCTTTAAACAATTTATATACAGCTTTGATATACAGCTTTGATATACAGCTTTTATATACAGCTTTGATATACAGCTTTGATATACAGCTTTGATATACAGCTTTGATATTCAGCTTTGATATACAGCTTTGCTTCGGCAGAGTTCCAATAAAATCATTAGATTCCAATTGGTGAGATAGTATTTGTTTACATTCTTATCCCGTGCAGTCGATGGTTTTAGTTAACCTTAAATTTTAAATCAATCAACTCCCACAAGGTGCTGTTCCTTTAATCTCTACATGACTGGTCAGCGACGTCACTTTTGTGCTGAATATTGAGTCTCTACTAGAAGTAAACATCAAAACTTGACGGAGATTTAAACCGAAAAATGAAACAAGCCCGTAAAAACAAATTTCTTTACTATAAATCCCTTATATGTGAGACAGAACTCAAAGTATTGATTATGTTCAAACGCGACAAACATTTACAGACTGAAACCGAGGGATCTCCCCTGGCTTTAAAACTGGGGGAATGGGGAGGGGTGTGGACATCGATAGGTGGCGTTAACGCGTTAACTCAACTGGCACGTGGAAGACAAACAATAACAAACTGTGAATTTGAATTACATATGTTATATAGAGATAAACTAAAATGCATTAATTTAATTACTGTACATTCGATCGATCGGAAATTTTGATGCGATGCATTTTTACGGGAAGTGTGTCATTTTTTACTTTTGTTTTTCCGCCCGGCCGCCTGCCCGACGACGAACGACAGACAGAGAGAGAGACAGAGAGAGACGATGGTGTAGCTTATATAAGGGATTTAAAATATAAGGGATTTAAAAAACGTATTGTGAAGCGTTCCGTCCGGAGTCTTAAAAACCGTGATGACGAGCAAGAAAACATGTTTGACTATTTGAATGAGACACGTGAAATTTCGGATAACACTCCAGGCGATTAAAAAAAACTGTTTTAAAATTATTACCATACACGTAATTAAATGAAATAAACTATTAACGTTAAAATTATATTATTTTTAATTCCTTGAATGGCGTTAATTGTACCAGATTTGCAACTTTCACTGAGTGCGTCTTTCATTGGCTTGCTGCCACCCCGAAGAAAGAACCGCCTTGAATATTCTCTGCTTTCAAGCAGTGTATGTTATTTGTGTGTGATAACTAAATTTATTTAAGAGAAAACCACTATTAAAAGTATGTATCGAATGCTACTTGAAACAACTTAGACTAATGTAGTTGGAAGTAAAGCAAATTTTTCAATGACACATTTTCGTTTGTATCGTTCCAAACAATGTAAAAAGAAATATTCTCCACTTTGAATTTCAGGGAAACCGAATTGATGATCTTCTAGACAATAAGAGGACTGTCTTTTCTTAATTGACAAAAACAGATACTTGTGTCAACAGCAAGATTTACCATGAGCTCCCTATTCCTACAAATTTTCTGCCTGTTTGCATACACATTAAATGTGTTTGCAACGATGAAAAGATTAAATAAAAGTAAGTATAGATCGTTAGCAAACAAAGGGCATTAATATAACGGTTGGATGGCGGCACATTTGAGATTGTTATCCTCAGATGTAACCAATCAAACTAGGGAATTTGTAATGCTAAAATCGAACTACTCAAAGTCTGACAAAAAAAAATTAAACCAGTTACAAGAGAATTTAAAACACATAGATAGAACAATTTCAAATTTAGTATATAATATAGGATGCTAGTATGCAAACAAATATTGGAATAACAAAAGACACCCTTATCTAAGTTTTAACATAATTACACCACGTGTTCACCAATTAATGCCAAGTGTTCACCTAGTTACGCTCAGCTTTAACCTAACTAAACCACGAGTTACCTTAGTTACCCCATATGCTAAATCACTTCAAAAAAATGTTAACCTATTTATTCTATGTGCTAACCTAATTCCACCCAAGTGTTAATAAAGTTACGTCAAGATTTAACCTAGTTAACATAGTTACATCAGATGATAACCTTGTCGAGCCAATTGTAAACCTTAATTTGACGCTCATCTATACAGCCTGTAACTTTGACAGCAGCAGTGACGGTCCAGTAACCGGAACGTGTTTCCACGTCAGCCAGAAATCCTTACCCTGGCAGGATGCTCACAGACTATGTCACGTCAACCAGGGTTGGCTGCTCAACTGTGTGTATGACGATGTCTCGGAATTTGATCCAAAAGTCCTAAAAGTTATGGGTAAGAGTTTTAGGCTCATAATTTTTGACATACCGACTATTTTTTTAAAGCATGAAGAGATGGGAAAAAAGGATGTGGA